>JBBBWG010016557.1:3806-15810 GCA_037176905.1 Azolla pinnata
TTACAAAATATGGCCACTCTATGTTTTCATGAAAAAAAAGGTATTGCTTCAAAATGTGTAGACAAACTGAATCTAATATATAGATTATCAATAAATCTAACTATATAGTAAACCCATTTCGTCTAGTGGTAAGAAGCCTGGACAGTTTCTCAAAAAATAAGAAGGATCTGATAAAAGAAAAACATAATAAGGTTTTAACAAAGATTCACAAATTGTCAAGACTAGGTTTCCAACCCACGCTCTCTAATGAGACCTAAGTTCGACCCACCTTGGGTATTTTCGACCATAACCGTCTTCGCCTCTCTATCTAAACAAGCAAAGGTATGTGATAATGTTATTTTTGTACATATAGCTTACAAAATATGGCCACTCTATGTTTTCATGGAAAAAAAAGGTATTACTTCAAAATTTGTAGACAAATTGAATCTAATCTACAGATTATCAATAAATCTAGCTACGTAGGAAACCCATTTCGTCTAGTGCCAAGAAGCCAGGGCAGTTTTTCAAGAAATAAAAAGCCTTTGATAAAAGAAAAACATACTCAGGTTCTTTTCACGAAGATTCGCAAATTGTCAAGAGTGGGATTTGAACCCACGCTCTCTAATGAGAACTAGAACTTGAGTCTAGCGCCTTAGACCGCTCGGCCATCTTGACCTTTAATAATTTATATTCAATTATCCATGACTGTCTTCGTCGCTACTGAACACTTAAAGTGTGTTAGAAGATATTTTAGACAACGTTCTAACAAGCTTTTACCCTCTAACATTATCTGCTATTTAAACAAGCAAAGGTATGTGATTATGTTGTTTTTGTATAGATAGCTTACAAAATATGGCCACTCTATGTTTTCATGAAAAAAAAGGTATTGCTTCAAAATGTGTAGACAAACTGAATCTAATCTATAGATTTTCAATAAATTTAACTATATAGGAAACCCATTTCGTCTAGTGGTAAGAAGCTTGGATAGTTTCTCAAAAAATAAGAAGGATCTGATCTAAGAAAAACATATTAAGGTTTTAACAAAGATTCACAACTTGTCAAGACTAACTCACGGTCTCTAATGAGAACTAGAACTTAGTTCTGGCACCTTAGACCAGTCCGCCATCTTGACCTTTTAATATTACATTTTTTATTCAAATCTTTATAAGATAATCGGATGTAATCGAGCTTTAATGGTAACATTCCCTTAATAGACAATTGTAGTGCACAAAATGATTGAGATCAAATCAACCAGGTTCTATACGCACAATATTTTGCATGTCATCCATGGCTTTCTTTGCTTGTACTGAATACTCAAAGTATTTTACAGGATATTTTGGAAAATGTTTTGACAAGCTTTTACCCTCGAGCAGTATTTCCTATCTAAACAATCAATTTATCTAATTATAAACTATCAATTTATCTAATTATATAGGTATATACCTACATAGGGTTTGTTAGAAGTGGATTTCCTCTAGTGAAAAGAAGTCATGACACGTTTTCCATGAATAAGAACTATCTCATGGAAGCGACATACTATCCTTACAAAGCAAGCTACTATAACAAAGGTTTCCTTGTTAGCGATCCCTTAATGAGAAACTATAGTGTACACCATGATTCATGTCGAATGAATTAGGTTTTCTAGGCACAAATACGTTCATGACCGTCTCATCTTTTCTTCAAGTACTCCATTTAATGCACACGGTATTGGGTATCATCTATGACTGTCTTTTCCTATATTGAACACTCACAAAATTTGCAAGAATATTTTAGAGAATGTTTTGACAAGCTTTTACCCTCTAATAGTATCTCCCATCGAAACAAACTATGTTTTGTGATAATGTGGTTTGTGTACTTCTACAAAACATGGCCACTCTATGTTTTAAAGAAGAAAAAAAAGGTATTGCTTCAAAATTTGTTGACAAACTGAATCTCATTGACTAAATAATATACTTGATTGTATGCAAACTTCTATAAACTATCAGTTAATCTAACTATATAGGTATATACATATATAGGGTTTGTTTGAATAGAAGCCACTCAAAGAATTTACTACATATTCTGGATAATGTTTTGACAAGCTTCTAATAGTATCTCCCTTTTAAACAAGAAAAGTTATGTGATTATGTTGTTTATTTATGAATAGCAAGGTTCCCCGCAACACGATTGATATCGAATCCACAAGGTTTCCAAGACACGAATATTTTCAGAGGTTACTCATCTTTTCTTAAAGTAATCCATTGAATGTAGGTGATCATCTAAGGTATCATCGACCATGACCGTCTTCGCCTCTACTGAATACTTAAGGTATGTTAGAAGGTATTTTGGACAATGTTTTGACAAGATTTTACCCTCTAACATTATTTGCTATCTAAATAAGAAAAGGTATGTGATTATGTTATTTTTGTACAGATAGCCTACAAAATATGGCCACTCTTTGTTTTAATAAAAAAATACGGTATTGCTTCAAAATTTGTAGACATAGTGAATCTAATTTATAGACTATGAATAAATCTAATTCATTATAAGGTATTGGGCTGTTTGCCATGACAGTTTGCCGCGATTTAGCCACGTCGCAACTAGGTAGCTGCAAATGTTTTTCAAAATCGCGGCAAATTGGCTGCAACTATTTACGCGTGTTTTGCCGCGTATTTTGCCGCGTGTTTGCCGCGAGTATGGCCGCGCCTATTGCCGCAAGTATATCCACATGTTTGTCATGAGAATTATTGCGCCTATTGCGGCAAGTGTATCCGCATGTTTGCCGCGACTTTTTTCAAAAGTTTTGACGCTCCGTTTACTACGTTATAGCTGCACGATTTGACGAGTCGATTACTGCAACCTTGATGTAAATTGAAAACACTCTGTCACAGGCAAGATTTGAACCAGTGACTTCATTTCATATAATCAAGTGATTTAGCCAATTTTTAATATAACATATAACAAATATATATTTATTATTCATCTATACATCTATACATCTAAACATAATCAAGTCATCTAGCCAATTGGGCTAACAGACACTTATGTTTGAAATCTATACATCCATTAATATACAAATCAATATGCATGAATACATCTAAATTTACATACAAATCTACATACATGTAGATATACATGAATATATGAATATTTATGCGTATGTATGTATGCATATAAAAGCGAGTATGAATCAGACATGTGCATGCATATATAAGTGAATATGTATGTATTGATAGATATATACAAGCGAATTTGCATATATCTATGCATACACACACAAATATGAATTGAAAAATCAATATCTAGATGAATATGCATGTATGTATGCATATACAGGTGAGTACATACTAATATAAGTTAATTTGCAGCTATGTTGTAGAAAACTTGTAGCAAAATGTGCAATAAACATACAATTTTGCCGCACATTTGCCACAACGATACTGTAACATCCTACCCAATCAATCCAACATATAATGATATAATATATCTACTAAATTTGATATAAAATGATTAATATCCAATTATCTATCCATATATAGACCAATATGCGTGTATACATCTAAATATAAATGTAATCATATACAAGAGAATATGAAGCAAACATGTACATTATAGGTGAATATGCATGTTTGCATGGATATACAAGTGAATTTGCATGTAGGTTTAAATATACATTTGAATATGTCTGTATTTGCCCATTTACAAGTCAATATAAATCAAACATGTACATATAAAGACGAATCTGCATATATCTATTGATACACACACAAACATGCATGAGAAAATGGATATTTAGATGAATATGCATGTATGTATGCATATATAGGGGAATACATACTACTATAAGTTAGTTTGCAGCTATGTCGCAGCAAAATGTGCAAAAAGCATACAATTTTGCCGCGTGTTTGCAACATATTTGTTGCTACATTTCCACAACCATACTACAACATTGTGTCCCAGGCAAGATTTAAACCCATCATCTCATTTGAAACAATCAAGTGGTCTATCCAATCACTCCAAGATACAATGATATAATATATCTACTAAATTCGATATAAAATAATTAATATCCAATTATCTATCCATATATAGACCAATATGCATGTATACATGTAAATATACATGAATATATTAATATTTATGCGTATAATATATATGTATGTATGCATATACAAGCGAATATGAAGCAAACATGTACATTATAGGTGAACATGCATGTATGTATACATATACAAGTGAATACATACTAATATAAGTTAATTTGCAACTATGTTATAGCAAACGACGCATCTATGTTATAATAAACAACTGATATAAGTTAATTTGCAACTATTTTGCAGGAAACATCAAACATATATCGGTTAATATATATGTAGCTATTCACATATAGGTGAATATACATGTATGTATACATATATAGGTGAATATGTATATATGTATGAATGTATAGATGAATATACATCTACGTTTTAATATACAGGTGTATATGCATGTATATATGCATATACAGTATTTAGCCTCTAGCAGTATTTCCCATCTAGACAATTGGGGTTATGTGGTTAAGTTGTTTGCAAAGACATAGCCTAGAAAACATGATTAGTCTATGTTTTTAAGAAAATATTAAGAACATTATTTCAAAATCTTAAAAGCCTGGCTGACCATCCTTACACTTCTATAACTTTCCAATCAATCCAAGTACATAGCTATATACCTATATAAGGGTTTGTTTGAAGCCTAAAAGCCAAGCCAATTTTTGCATGAAGCATAATTGTCTCCTACAACAGAGATAGTATCCTTATAAACCTTTGGATATTGTCAAAAGAGACATCCGAACACACGCTCTCTTACAACTTGAGTCTTGTATTAATTTTAAGACATCTCCATAAAAAACAAGAAAAGATAACCAAGGTTCCTCGCAACACGATTCATCTCGAATCCACAAGGTTTCCGAGACACGAATAAATTTAGAAGTGACTCGCATTTTCGTCAAGTACTCCATTAAATGCACATGATACTGGGTATGATCCATGACTGTCTTTACCTCTACTGAACACTTAAAGTATGTTACAAGATATTTTGGAGAACGTTCTCACAAGCTTTTACCCTCTAACATTATCTCCTATCTAAATAAGGAAAGTTATTTGATAATGTTATTTTTGTACAGATAGCCTACAAAGTATGGCCAGACTATGTTTTCATGAAAAAGAAAAGGTATTGCTTAGAAACTTGTAGACAACGTGAATCTAATCTATAGATTATCAATCAATCTAATTATATAGGAAACCGATTTCCTTTAGTGACAAGAAGCCAGGATAGTTTTTCAACAAACAAGAAGTATCTGATAGAAGAAAAACATACTAATGTTTTCATGAAGATTCGCAAATTGTCAAGAGTGGGATCTGAACCCGCGCTCTCTGATGAGAACTAAAACTTTTGTCTAGCGCGGCCATATTGACCTTTTAATATTGATTTTTTTAAAATATTTATAAGGTAATCGGATCTTACCGAGATTTAACGATAATATCCCCTTAATAGCTAATTATAGTGCAGAAAATGATTCATATGAAATAAAAAAGGTTCTATACACACAATATATTGAGTGTCATCCATGGCTTTCTTTGCTTGTACTAAACACTCAAAGTATTTTACAGGATATTTTGGAAAAAATTTTGACAAGCTTTTACCGTCTAGTAGTATTTCCCATCTAAACAAGACGGGTTATTTGATTATTATTTTTCCGTAGAGATAGCGTGGAAAACATGACTAGTTTATGTTTTTAGGATAACAGTGAAAACATTGCTTCAAATTCTTAAAAAACTGCTTGACCATCGTTAAACTTCTATAATTTTTCATTCGATCCAAGTACATAGCTATATACCTATGCAGGGTGTGTTTGAAGGCCACTTTTTGCACGAATCATAACAGTCTCCTATAAGAGACTTAGTGTCCATACAAAGCATTGGAAATTGTTTGAAGACAGATTGAAACGCATGGTATCCTAGAACCTGGGTCTTGTATTAATTTTAAGAAGTGTCCACAAAAAACAAGCAAATATAACCAAGGTTTCCTGAAACACAATTCATATGGAATCCACAAGGTTTCCTGAAACACAATTCATATGGAATCCACAATGTTTCCGAGACATTTATATTTTTAGAGGTAGATATTTTGGAGAACATTCTGACAAGCTTTTACGCTCTAACATTCTGTCCTATCTAAACAAGCAAAGTTATGTAATTATGTTATTTCTGTACAGATAGCCTACAAAATATGGCCACTCTTTGTTTTCATGAAAAATAAAAGGTATTGCTTTAAAATTTGTAGACAAACTGAATCTAATCTATAGACTATCAATAAATCTAATTATATCGGGAACCCATTTCGGCTAGTGACAAAAAACTAGCACAATGTTTCAATATGTAAGAAGTATTTGATGGGAAAAAAAATACTAAGGTGTTTTCATTAAGATTTGAAAATTGTCAAGAGCGGGATTTGAACCCACACTATTTGATGAGAACTAGAACTTGAGTCTGGCGCCTTAAACCTCTCAGCCATCTTGACCTTTTAATTTTTTTAAATATTTATAGGGTAATCTTATCTAATCAAGGTTTAAAGGTTACCTTAATAAAAAATTATAGTGCATAAAATGATTCATATCAAATCAACAAGGTTGCATACCCACAATATATTGCGTGTCATCCATGACTTTCTTTGCTTGTACAGATCACTCAAAGTATTTTACAGGATATTTTGGAGAATGTTTTGAGAAGCTTTTACCCTCTAGTAGTATTTCTCATCTAACACTGATGTTCTAGTAGTAGCCCTACCGATGTCATGATTAGGTTCAGCTTTGTGGTTTGGAATTTCCCTTTGATAATCTCTCGAAGTGCATGAAGCCCTTCTTTAGTTGGAATGCTGGGATAAAGCGATTCCATGTTGAAGGTGAAGAGGATGATTTTGTCCGGGAATTGCAGAGTCTCTAGATCCCTGAGGATGATTAGGGAGTCGTACAAATGCTACAGTTGTTCCGTCAAGACTGGGAAAGGTTTGTGGTGTAGCTAGATAGACGTTCTTTTGAAAATGAATCAATTGTAGGAGCATGTAGGTCTCCCGACCACTATGGGTTTGTGGATTTTCGTAAGAAAATAGAGGTTGCAGACTCGATATCTAATCGGAGTCTTGAGTAGAATGTACTTGACTCCGTTGTAGCCGATAATCGAGCGGTATTTTTTCGCCACCAAACATAACCGGTCATAAAGTTCGTCGAAAGGCACATACTCCATAGTTTTGTAGACTGTGATGTCCGAAAGCTGTTTATGTCCTTCAGTCAAATACCATTCTCGATGGAAGATAAATAGCCCCCAAGTTCTTATCGGTTGGTTTGATAATGATGTTTGGGTTTGTCTGTGGCTTGCTTAGTGGTTGACTAAGATAGTGCGGTAGCTTGTTTTGCTTGATCTAGCGACATGCTTCTACAGATTCATGTAGAAGAATTCTTCCATATGTGATGATCTCTTCTAATGGCTGGTACCTATTATGGGGGTTGCAAGAGGGGTTTGCAACTCTATGGGTTGCCAGTGTACCACTGGAATCTTTGAAGAACCATCAAAGACGTAGTCATCTGGAGAAAACTTGGTACTCCTCAAGTAGCTCTAGTTCATTTGGAAATTTGGACAGTGGAATGAACTTTAAACCTAGACCCAATAGGGGTTTTTCGCGGAAGGATAGATGGTAGGAGGATAGATTATGAATGGCCTTGTTGGAGATTCTATAATCTAACTCACTTGGTGTCTTTTGCCAAAAAACATACAAGGTGTAACCTTGCGGGTCTAGGAGAGGGTACCAGAAAAGGTGTCTTATCGCCTTATTTTTGGTGCGCTAGACCGTTGTTATGGCCTTTGATGCCATTCCAAACCAGATGTCGAGGAAAAACCATTATTGTGGGAGGAGGTGGCCGACGCATTAAGATCAGTGGTTTGCTTCATTCGTGAAGCCCACCGATCTCGTCATCCGTTTCCCTGGCTCTGGTTTTTCTTTGTGTTGGGTTGTTGTTGGCCTTTTCCTTACTGACGTCCATTCGCTTTTTGTTGTCCATGCTTGGGCTTCTGTTGCTTGTTTCTTTGTTGATGGCTATTTCCCTGTTGCTGGTCGTTTGCCTAGTGATGGCCGTTTCCTTGTTGTTAGCCGTTGGTTTGTGGACGTCCGTTCCTCCGTGGGTAGGCATGTGGCTAGTGTTCGCCTATTTTGCCTGTGTGTGTTTGCTTTTATGCGTGAGAAGCTTTGCCCTTGAGCTGCGGCTTCACTTTGCTGATTTCCTCTACAGCTTTCTTTTTAATCAAGGTGGCTATGCATTCCTCCTTGGGGAGTTGCTATGCATTGTCCATAGCTTGATCCTATTTTTGGCTTATCTTAATTTGTTTATCTAGAAAGTGAGTGAGGCGGAAGGTGGTGATGGCAGCTTTGAAATCAAGGGTGAGTTGTGCTTTTCACATGTCCAAAGTGTTCATCCATAGGGTTTGTTGGGCATCAAGGAAATCTAGGTCTTTAATGAAGGCAAATAGTTGCGTGAGATTAACAGCAAAGGTCGAATGATAGTTATTCAGCTTTTGTTCTAGATTGTTGATTATTGTTTCCTGGGCTTGGATATAATATGCAAGAATCCCTTTGTTGTACTCCTCGCACGTGATGCACATTTTGGATTGAAGCATGGTGTCCGCTTAAACAAGGAAGACCAATTTGGGAGGCTTCATGCTAATGCTTGGGGGGAGCATTTCTTCGTCTCTATGTGTGCATAGCTTCTGCAGGAACTATTTGCTTTTCTCGACGACGTAGAAAAGCTTTTTGTATTCTTGTATTGATTTGTGGAAAAAATCATTAAACTATGTGGGAAGTGACACACCTGGCATCTGGGCTTTAGGGTTCGTCCAAGAGGTTGTGCTCTTGTTCGAAATCCTCGTCATCTTTTGGATCAAAGTCGCAAATGACGTAGTTGTTGATGACGGACGTATCCTGGTGAGCAGGTCTGGTCGAGCTAGTCCCTTTTCTTCTGCATTTGAATCAGTTGAGAGAGCCATGTTTCGATGGTCCATCAGGACAAGCACAGGTTGAGGATGGTTCACTTCAAAAACGAAGCCCTTTTGAGGTTGTTTGTAGAAGCGTCATCCGCTCGGTTGGAGGGCCCCGCCCCTTCAATGTTGTTGTTGAAGGTCACCATGATATCAGAGGTTTAGGGTTTGGGTTGGAAGATGGCATTGTAGAAGTGGTATAGGGATAAGTAGCTCGGATAACACAGGTTAAAGATATTAAAAAGATGATCTTGTATTAGAAAGGGTTTAGGGTTTAGGACCAAATCGAGCGGACTCGATTCTCTCGGCGTACTAGTCGGATGTGGGACCACGACTTGCTTGCCTTCCAGGCAATGCTCGCAAAACTGATGGTCGGAGAAGGAGAGCTTGGGAATGTAGCCGACCTTGGATAGGTGCGTGATGTTGGCTTTGCTTAGGAGGCCGAGTCTTTTGTGCCATAATGATGACACCAGAATATCCACGACGAATAATTCATACAGAGGATACAATGAGTGTATCTTAGGACCACGAGCAAGTAGGAGGTTCCCTTTGTGGAGACTCTATCCTCCTGATGAGAAGCTGGCACGGATGCCTGCTTCATCAAGTTGTCCTAGCGAAATGAGTGACCTTGATAGCTCCAGGACGTGCCGAACATCGTGAGTACGATCGTAAAGCCACCTGGAAGGTTAAGCTCTACTGTGCCGATGCCGACAACCGCACAATGCTGTGAATTTCCTACACGTACAGGATCGAAACTTCGAGCCGTGTACTGTCGGAATTGCGATCGGAACAGAGTTACATGGTAAGAGGCGCCCGAATCGAGTAGCCAGTTGGTGGCTTCCTCCGTCGTAAGCAGAACTTCTGCTTCGGTCGTGCTCTCCATAGTGAGGATGTTCGGATCATCCTCCGTAGTATCTCCGCTTGTGCGTCGGAAAATCGTAGAAGATGATCCGCAGAAGTTCACCTCCTCAGTACGATTGCCCTTTTGTCAAAATTTTTCGTTTTTCTCTTTGAGGGCTTGACAGTCGGCCTTGATATGTCCAGGTTTCTTGCAATAGTTGCACGTCAGTGAGTACTCTGTACGGTGTAGGCTTCACTCGCCGAATTCTGAACGAATGTTTTTCTCCGAGCGTTGTCGCGAAATTACGACGAGGATACGTGAACGTCGAGGCAGGACCCCGGGGCCTCCGACCAGAGTAATCCAAATAACGGGATATTATGATTGATGAATTAGCTTGAATGTATAAATTCGAAATAATTTCTTTATTATAGAGAAGAAATTACAATCAATCCCATAATTGGAATAAAAAAGGATTGGGATATAGTGAAAGTACCAGATTAGGGTTTCGAATTCGGAAGACTTGGATTACAAAGCTGAGATTAAGAATGAGGGTTTCCAATTTAGCCGATTAGGTTTTAGAATTCTGAAGACTTGGATTACAAAGCTAAGATTAAGAATCAGGGTTTCTAGTTTAGCTGATTAGGGTTTTGAATTCTGAAGACTTGGCTTCGATCAGAGATTTAGGGTTTGAGTTCCGCAGACTACTCTAGACTAGGTTCCCCAATCACGAAAAGCTGGCTTAGATAAGAATTTTAGGGTTTTAAAATTCCCCTCTACAAGCTTGGCTCCCCTTGCATGAAGGAACTCGAGTTCGCATCTCTAACTCCGTCGTATGACTCCCACATGGTGTTCACTTTAGTTGCATGTCTCCCACATGGCATTCACTTTAGTTTCATGCACTTCACGATCAAACACGGCCCGTCGATTCCGACGATTTTACGATTACGGCCCGTCAATTCTGACGATTTACGATTACGGCCTATCTTCCGACGATTTTACGATTACGACCCATCTTCCGACGATTTTAGGATTACGGCCCATCTTCCGACGGTTTACGATTACGACGATTTTAGGATTACGGCCCATCTTCCGACGGTTTACGATTACGGCCCATCTTCCGACGATTTTACGATTACGGCCCATCTTTCGACGATTTACGATTACGGGCCATCTTCCGACGATTTACGATTACGTCCCATCTTCCGACGATTTACGATTACGGCCCATCTTCCGACGATTTACGATTACGGCCCATCTTCCGACGATTTACGATTAGAGCCCATGTTCTGACGATTTTACGATTACGGCCCATCTTCCGACGATTTTACGATTACGACCCATACTTGTCCGATTAACATGACGTAAAATACATTTGAAAGCTCTTGCAGACCTTAATCTCCTCGCATCAAAGTACTAGGCTAACATAAAATTTTTATGTTTCATATCGTGTGTGAAGAGACACACGACAACGTCTTCAAACAGAATGGAACTCGTACTTTTGGAGTACTTCACGGCCGTAGTAGATGCGTTGCATACGGTCGTGACGAAGGTTTCCCAGGACGGTGGAAGGCTACTCATCAACAGGAGAGCTTTCAGCTCATCGTCGATCGTCATTCCTTTTGCAAACAGCTGAGAAATGATTCCTTCGTAATCGTTCAGGTGAGCCGTGATTGAGTCGGACTCTTTCATCCGCAGGTATCATGAGTACCAGCACAAAAGGGCTGTGGAGGTACTTGAACCTATGACCTATAGTTACATAAGCCCAAAGCTTATCCATCACAATATCTTACTTTAATCGATAATTATAATATTTCAATATTTGACAATATCTCTAAGCATTAGCATATTGACGTATAAAACGACTTGCGACGTCTGTTGACATCGCAAGTCGTCTGAGGCACTACGTGGCTTTCATGCATGCAAGCCATGTGGCATTCATGCATGCAAGCCATGTGGCGACCAAGCATGAGGCCTGAAGCAGTATAAATACTGAGCTGGTCTCAATATTGAACCATTCCGGTTCAACGCCAGTCTTTGGCGCCTTGTACTCCAAGTCTCCTGGTATACAATTCTTGTCTTCTTGTTCTTATCTGGTTTTCTTCTGGTCGTATTCGTGTCTTCCAAGTCAATCCTTGTCGAC
>JBBBWG010016579.1:0-15781 GCA_037176905.1 Azolla pinnata
GCTCCCCGTCCGTTCTGTTATTCCTTGGTCCAGGTCCCCCGTGGTCCCGCCCTTCTACGCGCACGCGCGCATCATCGTGACACTGTGCCATTTTACGGAAACCCTAAATTTCCCCTAAACCCTAAAACCGTGCCATTTTACGGAAACCCTAAATTTCCCCTAAACCCTCAACACTAAATTTCATGGAAACCCTAAATTGGCTGAAAATCCTAAATTGCGGAAACACTAAACCCTAAATTTCACGAAAACCCTAACTTTCCCCTAAACCCTAAATTTCACGGAAACCCTAAACCCTAAACCCTAAATTTTACGGAAACCGTAAACCGTAAACCCTAAATTTCACGGAAACCCTAAATTTCCCCTAAACCTTAAACCCAAAATTTCACGAAAACCCTAAATTTCTCCTAAATCCTAAACCCTAAATTTCATGGAAACCCTAAAAGCGGCTGAAAACCCTAAATCGCGGAAACACTAAACCCTAAATTTCACAGAACCCCTAAATTTCCCCTAAACCCTAAACCCTAAATTCCAAGAAAACCCTAAATTTCCTCTAAACCCTAAATTTCAGCAAACCTAAACCCTAAATTACATGAATCCAAAAAACCCTAGACCCTAAACCCTAATTTTCATGAAACTCTAGATTTGTTTTAATGGGTTTTATTTAATAATAGGTTTTTGTTTTATTTTATCCAAAAAGTATAGATAGATTGCTAATAGATCGCCGATTCCACCTAAATTGGAGACTGAGTGGTGCACTTATTATGTTGCCATTAGAGAATGGCAGCATCAGATGACCCAACACTTTGGTGGCATGCCACCACCAGAGGCGATGGGACCGTATATGGCATGGCGCCCAACTCCAATCCCACTAGTGAGGGGTTAGCCAGGTTCATTTGATACGAGCTTGGTCGCCACGCTTGGTATCGCCACACCCTAGACAGTTGGGAGCACGCCCCTAGGTGGGCCCACCCCACGAGATAACCCTTGTGCTGTCGTGTGACACGACCTGCAGCGGAGCCGTCGCCTGTCCACGGACTCCACTTTAGGGAGTCCAACTATGCCTCCCCTCCGCGGATGACGTCCCCTGGATCAACCTCGGCCTCATCGAGTCAAGCGAGCCCCACCTCGAGTCAGACTAGATCGAGTCCCGGCACATCTGCACGTGCGAGACCCGCCTCTCATAGTTCGGGACGTGGACGTGGACGTCGTGGGTGCTGCGGAGGGGATGATGATGTTGATGGCAGCACACATGTCGTCGCTGCTAGCAGAGGTCGAGCTAGTCGTGAAACCCCTATCGGCCGATTATTCTACACACTCGACGACAATGGGGGCATCGTGATTGA
This sequence comes from Azolla pinnata, assembly GCA_037176905.1. Classification (NCBI taxonomy): domain Eukaryota; kingdom Viridiplantae; phylum Streptophyta; class Polypodiopsida; order Salviniales; family Salviniaceae; genus Azolla; species Azolla pinnata. The sequence goes on from JBBBWG010016579.1 coordinate 1,344, forward strand.
TGGTTTAGGTCGAGGCGCACGTCGATACCTCCTCGAGCTCGTGACAGTACATGTCCGTAATGTGTACGACCCCGCGACATACAGAGATGGGGTGATCGAGCAGATAATATCTGCATTTCCCACCCACTACCCCATGCCCGAGCACTTAGCAGTGAGTCCAGTTTGGCTTCGTCCGACGATACTCGGCCACATCGCGAACCGTCGGAGCGGATACACGAGAGCTGCTCGGGCAGTAGTAGACCGGGAGGCAGTTGAATTATCGCCACAATTAGATGGTGGGCGATCCCGGAGCGTTCACGATGCCGAGTGGAGGGTAGGTTTAGCATGAGGGGCGTTGGAACGGTATGTTCGACATGTCGCTGCACGTGCGACCCAGATCAGGTTAGGGTCTGCAGTTAAATGGGGTAGCGAAGGTGCTGCAACTTTCAGGGCCGAGTTTGTAAATATTTCAGTAAACTATAAATGAGTACTTAATTAATATAATATTAATGGATTATACAAATAATTAAAAGCGATTAATGTTTTTGTGTAGATGGAGGTCGTTGGTCACTAGCCGTATCGGAATGAGGAGTATCGCTGATTACATCCACGACGAGAGTCCTGGATGTATTTCAGAAGTGTCAGAGTGATCACGGATGACCAGATGATTCTAGGGTTGGGCATATAGCCGAAAGTGCCGGGCAACAATGCCAATTTGGAAGCAAGCCAAGATGTACCAGATGCTCAGGAAGTCGAACAGAACCTTGAGCAAAGTGGCGCATCATCACCAGCTGACACCGAGGCGACCCACACCGACCCGGTCTAGTCATCATACACTAGGGTTAGATATTTATGATTATAATAACCCTAGTGAATATGAACTTTCTCCTTACTTTTTTTTCTTGTTAAGCTTTTATAGTCCTAACTTCTATTGTAATTTTGAACTTCTAATTTTAACCTTGTATTGTTTCTCATTGTAATATATTTGGCAAAATTTAATTTCAGATCCGTAATTTGGGTTTTTTTAAATATAATTTTAATTAAAACTGTTTTTATTATTATATCGCTTATTATCGATCAAGAGAGCACTCGATTACAAAATATTACGCGAAAAGTATTGTATAATTTCCATTAAAATCGCGGCAAAACTCCATCTAAATCGATGCAAATATGTAGCAAAAGATGCAGCGAATATCCAACAATACTCGCGACAAATATGCAGCTACAGATGCAGCAAATGTCTAGCAATACTCGCGGCAAATTAGCAGCACCAGATGCAACAAATGTCTAGCAATACTCGCGGCAAATTTGCAGCAAACATGCGGTAAAATTGCAGGAACAGATGTAGCGAATGTCCAGCAAAACTCGTGGCAAAATTGCAGCAAACAAGCGGCAAAATTGCAGCAATAGATGCAACAAATGTCCAACAAAACCTGCGGCAAATTTGCAACAGAGGACACGACAAAATTGCAGCAACAGACGCAGGAAATGTTCAGAAATAGTTGCGACAAAGTTGTAGCAAAACACGTGGCAAAATTGCGGCAACAAAGGCAGCAAAACACGTGGCAAATTTCCAAGAAAACGCGCGGCAAACTTGCAGCAACAGATGTAGCAAATGTCCAGCAATATTCGTGGCAAAAGCCAACAAAACACGCGGCAAAATTGTAGCAAATGTCCAACAAATGTCCAACAAAACATGCTGAAAGGTAGCAGCAACGCTCGTGGCAAACTAGCAGTAAAACATACAGCAATTGGAGCAGCAATGCTCGCGGTAGTATCACGGCAAAGTTGCGGTAATGCACGGGTAAGGAGCGCGATAATATTCGTAGTAAAACTTGCGGCAAAAGTGGCAGAAAAACTCGCGGCAAAGCTTGTGGTAAAGTTCGCTGCAAAGCTCTCGACAAAGGTCATGGTAAAGTTCGCTGCAATGCTTGTGGCAAAGCTCGCGGTAAAGTTCGCTGCATTGGTCGCAGCAAAGCTTGTGGCAAAGCTCGCGGCAAAATTTCGTGGCAAACCACAATGTCGTTTGCCGCGAATTTTGCCGCAACTTTTTTTGAACTTTTGCAGATCATTTTTCGCGGCAAATCTCGCAGCAACGAGCTCAATACCTTGTAGTGAACTCTCAATTTATTACTTTTTTTTTTCTTTGTACTATGAAAGCAAAGATTGTTAATCCTCTGAACCGAAAAGAATCCGATAGATGCTACTACCGTAGGTCCTTCCTTCCCCCATTTTTGAGTGAGTTTGGTATGTAAATAAATAGCATGTATTAGCCAAGTGTCATGGAACAAGCTGACTAAGCCAAAATCACCGAGACGAATAACCTCTCTATTTGCACATACCCCTCCTCTCTCATTGTTGCGTTCCATTCCATCAATGGACTCCAGATGTTTATGAAGGAGTGTGATTTACTCAAACAAGAATTCAGTCTTTCTAAGTCTAATTTTAGTCAGATCGGCTTTCCGAGCCAAGATTAGGGTTTATTTTGATATATGAACCCATCAAAGGCATATACGGGCTTTATGAGGTTTTTTCATAAAACTAAGAAAGCCTAGCTAGAACAACAATCTCAGTGACAAAATTGACCTCGACTAGAAGGTTACGTAAGTGATAACGAAAAAATATTTTTTCTTACGGATCTAGTCAAATATTTGACATTTTCCATGATGGCTATTGAAATGCCTAGACTATTTACTATGTTTACTATTTTTTCGTTGGCATCTTTAGCATTACCCCGCTCTATGCCTATTGAGGGTTTTGATTAATTGGGCCAAATGATCTTCGCTCAACCCATCCATTGCAAAAAGGGAAAGGAAAGGATAAAGCAGGTTACCCATGTTACTGGGGATAAAACACTAAATGAATATTATTCTGATCCAAGAAATTACTTAGCCGAATATCAAAATTTGTAAAACCCACCTCATCTAATTGTTTTCTCTAAGCTAGTATTTGCAGTAAATCCTCCGGTCAAGTAATCATGCATAACAATTGGTGCAACCAATCGTGCAGCCAAATCAGCTCTTTTAAATGGGCAAACAACGGGGATCGAACCCACGCATGATGGATCCACAATCCATTGCCCTGATCCACTTGGCTACATCTATCCCTTTATTAGCCACTCAAAAGTAAGCCCTAGTGACAGAGGAGGGAACAAGGGAACAAGCACCGAGAGTAAGAATAGATCAATCATTAGATCTTTGATGGAAATTTCTATTGCCTATCTCTCTAGGGAATCTGTTGCTGACAGCTTCATTCCAACTTCTTTCACAGTATAAGAAGACCTTGTTTGAGTCATTGGGTCATTCGCTGGCCTGAGTTCCTCTTCAAGAACCGTATAGCGGACGAATTGACATTATGAATAGTCACGTTAGTTTCCCATTCTCGCCGCATGGATTATTATACAATAATCTGAGTCGGAACATTTCAGTGAGGCGAACCTCTCTAAACTCTTTAAGTCAGGTCACCAACATAGAAGACTAGGCTAGAGCAACTCTAGCAGTGGTAATAAACTTGAACAGGATCAAGGATCGGGAATTTTGAATCGTTATTACTGGGGAGAACTATGCGTTCCCGATAAGAATGAGTTCTCTAACTAATTGAATGGGCGAATGACGGGGATTGAACTCGCGCATGAGATGAGATATCGTTCAGATAGATCCTCTTCTTTCTTTGGTGAGATTAAAAGCAATAATTCTGGTAGTTTCGCAATCTTTTTGGCAAGGTTCTGCCAGGCCACCTAGCGGGCGGCAGGACAACCAACTGTGAAAGGAAAGGAGGCAGGGCCAAAGGATTATCATCGCAATAATACTTTGGCCTGTAAACATAAAAGTACAACCCACTCGCTACAACGCAGATTTGAATCGAAAACATTTTTAGACAATCGTGTTAACCAACTACAAGGAAAAGAACTACAATGGCTAGGTGATGATGGGCAGTATCAGTCAGCCACAATCCTCACGTCATCGGATTTAAACCCCCACGAAAAGTTAAAAATCTGAGTACTCCGACCAGTTGAGAGTGAAGAATGGTATAAATCGACATTCTCATTATTTTTACTCCTTTTGTAAAGGGGAAAGACTCCTATGATATAGGGAATGATTTATAATTTTGAATTTTTTTTACAGGGATTTTTCGCCTCGACAATTTCCGATGATTGTATGGGTATCCAAAACACAAAAGGGATGGGTGTCGAGGAAACTCAATATTTCCAGGACGGAGCCGTATGACGCGAGAGTGTCACATACGGTTCTCTGAGAAGGGTGTGGATACACCTCCTATTTTCAGCTCCCTGAAGCATTTCATTGTTTACCATGCCCTTCCTTGTCTCTGAGTGCATAGGTATCCACTGTAAGCTTTCGTTACAAAAGCTTTCTCTTCAGCTATTTTGGATGGCTGATTCGATTTGTCCATCGATTAAAAGGTTAACCTTTCTATCTTTTTTGCTATTCTTTTTACATAGCCTTATATTCCTTTATCTACCCCCTTCTAAAAATAAATCTAGATAACCAACACAAGTAAAAATTTGATTAGGTGACACCCAGACTTGAACAAACGCAAATTCCCTTACCCACAGTAGGAAGTTCGGCATATCTCTGCGAGGGTAACCAGCCTGACACATGAATAGATTGTCCTTTTAATTCCCAATTTAGTTGCGAAGCTACAATCGAAGGCAGGGATCCAAAAAGTATTGAAGCATGATTATTAGACTTCCTCCTCGCACCAAAAAATTCATTTAGAGATTTTAGCTAGATTGTTTCATAAAAGGATACAAGATGCTCCATTTCCACATCTTTTGAGGTTAAATCTACATAAATATAAAATAATATTTCTTAACTCAATTTGTATTTCAAGAACAAAATGCGTTGACTAAGGTATGAATCTCGATCATGTTTATAAAGCACATTCATATACTCATTAGACAAAGCAAGATTATGTTTGTTGTTGATTATATGGTGATAATCCATGATCTCAATATCCCTAAAAATCTCTAATAAAATATAAAAATAAACAAACAAAAAAATAGATTTATGATAAAAAGATTGACATTTATATAGAAAGTGTTAAACAAATCAACTACAACATAGATTGACATTAGATCAGAGTTTAGTCTTGTTTACACCAAGGATAATTAACTAGTATTTTTTCTCTAACAAGTAATGATCTAATAGGGCACATCCTCAGTCATATGCTCAAGAATATGACTATTACTACATTCTATAAACACACAATTGGTATAATATTGGTTTCTCCCTTTACTGCTATTGATTAATCTTGCTATATTTCCTTTTGTATAAGGTCTTCTAGCAATATATATTCTCTTGCTAAAGGAATGAGCCGTATTTTCTTCACTCATAGAGGCAGCATTGCACAAAGTTCATAAGTTGTCATAGTCCTTATGTGCCATACTAGTCAATGTCATGTTGACCAACTATACATAGGACCACAAAATGCCATCAATGTAACCTCTGGAAGTGAGGGAACATGTATTTCTTGTGCGACAAATAAGCCTCGACCAGCTTGTGGAGGGAGATTGTAGATGGAGCTTTTATATATCGTCTACCCCAGAAGCTAAAAATTTCGTCATCTTGTGGCATTGAGATGCTACTTGGCCAACCCTCGTAAGCTTATCGGTCATATGTACAAAGCAATGATCTTAGTTCTGTTTGAAGAGGATAATCCTCGGATGACTCTATCTCCATACAAGGGCGCATTAAACGACGAATCACAGATTGCTCCAACACTCCCATGCTTGCTTAGATCCAGATAATCTTCTATATGAAAAATATTGATTAATTTAATCGTTGTCATCATCATCCTCCTCCTCTCTGTCACTGTATAGATTAGTTCACATGAAATCATTTATAATATTAAATTTATTAATGTAATAGTCCCATGCTAAATTATGTCATATAATATATGTAATTTCAAAGATAGAGATAGTTACCATTGGTTTATCACCACGTGCATTAGAAGGTGAGGCACTAGAATGTAGTTCGTTTCTAAGTTGATGTTCATGTACTATATCCGAAGGTCTTCTAAACGTACCTCGACACAAACGACACCAACATATTGTACTTGTTGGTGTTGGATCTCCCTCATCCAAACTTTGTCCAATTCCTTGTTGTGTATTAAAATATAAGTGATAAAAAAAGATCAAAGGAGGTAAATGAGGAGTTAGATCGAGTGTACATATATCAAACTCAAATATAATAATATCCCAATGGTATGTTTATTTTTTATAATAAGAGATTTGCGAAATTTGGAAAGAGTGTGATAAAGCCAGTTGCACTTCAAAAAAACACTTGGGCTTGTTTCCGAAAAGAGGCATAGTTAAATGTATAGGCATCACAACAAAAGTTATTTTTTCTTTTATATAAATTAATTGAGTTTTTAATTTGTCTTGAAAAATAATTAACATGTCATTTTTTAACTAGGCAGTAGCGGTGAGTCAGATACATTAGGGGCATATATCTAGACTCAGAAGTGGAGGCATCAACGGTTTTAGGGCCCAATTTGTATGTATAATGCTTATTATATTCTAACATGTTATAAATGTAATTTTTTTGTAAGAAATATTTATTATTTAAGTCTCTAAATTTGTTATCCATAGTATTTTGTTTGTATAAAAATATATAAGTATAATGGCTACAAATTTTTTACCTCTCACTTTCCTCTACCTAATTAATTAGAGGTATTTCTGTTGTATATTAAAATTTCAAATAAACTATATTTTATATTTCTGTCTTCTATTTTCTTACTATAAAATGAGAAATTCATGGCCATGATTGTATGGAGGAAGTTGAGAGAGAAAAACATATCGGGGCAGGACTCCCTAATACAAATGTTGGCATTACTAGAGACCGGGATCATATCTCTCTCGACGAGGATGAGAACGATGCGCGTGGAACCCATTAGAACATTGTTCATTAATCTCAAAATTATATGGTTTAGAAACTTTAACAAGTAATTTTATACTTGAGTTTATGTTTTGTAGACATTTAACCCAATCTTTATAATATATTTAAGCCCTTTCAATAATTTTGTATGCTATTTAACGATCTAAATTTATAGCAAAAAAAATCATTATTTTGTTTTACTGACCTGACATTTTGTGTTGATTAGTCAAGAGAGATTAAACGTGTTTGAGGAAGAACTGGAGCCCAAAATCGAGGAAGAGCGAGAACCGATCAAGAGTTTACTACTTTTTCAAAATATAGGTACTTTATTAATTAGATCTCAATATATATACGATTAGATATCAATTAGATCTTAATATATATACGATTAGATATAAGGTTAATAAGAAAACAAACTAGAAAAAATGGATTAGAGTGTTGAGTGTGGACGTGTATTAAGAGGAAGAGCACAAGAGCACAAACATGAGAGATAGCAACAACACGTAAGAGCAATAATACGAGAGAGAGAAAAAAAGAGGGTGTGATCAGTGAGTGTCTATTGGGTGACTAATAGAATGAGTTTCAAGAGTACAAGAGAATATAAGCGGGTTGGGTCGGGCCGCTTCTAAAACAAATCGGCTTTTTTTAGTTGTTGCAGAATGTCACTTAGCAACATATAACAAGGGCGTCACTATATCATGCTGCAACATATACACGTCACTACTTGTGTCACTATATGTGTTGCTAAATAACCCACCATTTGCTAAATATGTCACTAACAGACGTTGCTAACGGTGTCACAAAGTGACATCCATAATTGTGTTGCTAAAAAGCGTTGCTAATTGTATTGCCAAGCGAAGTTCATTAGCGATGCTGAGAGTGATGCCAATTGCAATGAGTTTTGACGTTGTTAATGGGCTAACCTGTACTAATGATCAAACATGTATATATATAGATATGCATTTATGCATGAATATACAAGTGTATGTGACCGTTTACTGGTGAATATCCATGAAACATGTCCATATATAGACAAATACGTATATACTTATGTAGATAGACATAAATATGCAGGTATGTATGCGTATACAGGTGAACACAGGTTAATGTGTAACTACCATTTGACTTATGTGGTTAATATGCAGCTAGTATGCGGCTAAATGTTTTCCTGCAAATTCGTCGCAACTTTGTGTCAGAAGCAAGATTTAAACCCGTAACCTCATTTGACACAATCAAGTGTGTAACCAAATTTTCAAACATATAATTACATAATATATGTAGTAAGTCTTTATTATGATCCAAAATGTTGTAAATCCATGTATCTTTCAATATACAAATCAATATACATGTATAAATCTGCATTTACATATACATGTAAGCATGCATGCATACATGTATATTGTTTATGTGTTATGTATATATGTCTACATATATAGGTGAATATGCATCAGACATGTACATATATAGACCAATATCCATATACATATAGATGTACATAAATATAGGCTAATTATACAAGCGAATACAGGCTAATGTGTAGCTACAATGCAAGTACTATGCAATTACTATATGGTTACTATGTGGTTATTACACAACAAACATGAGGCTGCTATATAGCTACTATGATTAATGCGACTATGTTTTTCGCTTTTGCTGCACATATAGCCACTCATTTTACGCGACTATTTACGCACATATTGCCGCGAGTATAGATGTCGAAACAATTTGACGGAAAATTTTATGCGATCATTGCCAGGAGTATAGCTGCTAGCAAAATTGAAATTTTGACAAAAGTTTTACAACAATATTGATGCAAGTATAGACGCTATTGTAGCCGCTCTTCTTGCCGCAAGTATATACACGAATATAGACGCGACTCTTGACGCAAACTTTGACACGAGAATTTACGCGAGTTTTTACAGAAACACGCGACAAAATTTGCAATAAACCTTCCAATTTGCTGCGACTCTTTCTGCGAAATTTGACGTAAACTTTTACGCGAACTTTTACACAAGTTTATACATGCATTTAAACTGCGAAATTTGAAGTGAACTTTTACGTGAGCTTTTACGCAAGTTTATACACGCATATAAACTCGATTTTTACCGCGAGGTTGCTGCATTATTTTTTCATGCATGTTCGTCGCGCCTGTATATACACTGTTTACCGCAACCATACTGATTCATCTCATTTCAGCTCATTTCACTTAATGTAGTGGTATAGCCAATTGGTCCAATATACAATTATGTTATACATGAGGTAAATATGTATTTATTATGATTTAAAATGGAGTATATCCATGTAATTATTGGAATACATAGAAATATGTCTCCATATATCTACATATTCGTAAACAACTACATCTACGTGTTAATACACATGAATATATGAATATTTATGAGTATATGTACATGTCTATGCATATGCATGCAAATATGTATCAAACATGGGCAAATATGTGTTTATGCATGGATATACAAGTGAATCTACATGTATCTATGCATATATAGGTGAATATGCCTGTATGTGACAGTTTACAAGTGATTATACATCAAACATGTTCATATATAGACAAATATGTAGATATATATGCATAGACACATACATATGTATGAAAGAATGTATAATTAGATGAATATGCATGTGCTATGTGCATATACAGGGGAATACAGCCTAATAATTTCTAACTTGCAGGTATGTTGTAGTAAACAGAGCATCTATATTGCAACAAGAACGCGGCTAAATGTGCAATAAATAGAGCATATATGTTGCAACAAGCACGGAGCAGAAATTGCAGCAAACATTGTACTAATTTGTTGTGATGTGTACGTGCATTTTGACGTAATTATTGACAGGAGTCTTACACGATTATTGATGCGAGTTTTGACGCGATTATTGACGCAAGTTTTGATGCGTAGTTTGCCGCGATTTTGATGCGATTATTGATACAACATTTCTGCAACTTTGCCATGTCATTGATAAGATTGTGTTGCACATATATATACAAATGTTGCAAATTTCATTATATGTATATAAACACAGATTAGTGAACATCAAAATTCAGCATTACAATAATGATATCATGAGTTCTGGTCAACATAAGAATCAATTACAAGGAATAGATCAATATTGATAGTCAGAAATATATAAGTATCTTCATCGATATCAATCATGTCCCCAGACCCTAACTCAATACATAACTGTATGGATGCATTGGTGTTTATTTATTCGTCGTTCACTAGATACTTGGTCAACTTTATCATTACAATAATGATATCATGAGTTCTGGTCAACATAAGAATCAATTACAAGGAATAGATCAATATTGATAGTCAGAAATATATAAGTATCTTCATCGATATCAATCATGTCCCCAGACCCTAACTCAATACATAACTGTATGGATGCATTGGTGTTTATTTATTCGTCGTTCACTAGATACTTGGTCAACTTGATCACTATCAGCATCATCAAATATCCAAGCTTCAACATTCTCGACGTCATTGAGCAATCGCACAGCAACCTATGATGGACCTGCTGAAGTATCTATCTGTTGTGGATGCTAGTGTTGTGTCGTCCCTTTGATCCAACATATCTATGTTAGTAAACAAATGTACATTGGCAGAATGATCTACCAACCCCAATTCTGGCAAGAAGGAATGAAAGAGTGGTTTTGTACGTGGCGCCATCAATGTCACGTACCAGCACTTCTCATTATGCAGTACAAGTTGGAAAATGACCTCCATTACGTAATAGTATAGGGTTGGAAACTGTTTAAGAAACATAGTACAATTAGAAATTAATCCTTACACTGTTTAAGAACTAGCAACTACCTGTTCACAATGAGATGGTAGCATGAAGGTCCCTTCCTTGGCACTACAAATCTGTGGAGTCAGTTATTGTAAAGCCACTGCCGTTTACATTGATAGAACATTATGGGACCTTACCAAAACATCTTTAAACCATCTGACATTGAAGACAAACACGTGGGATTTTCAAAAGTCTAGCTTAATGATGTTTTGGATAATTCCACAATATTCCTTCTCCTGTCTATCCTCCCCCTCATACATGCCGATCACTGCAGAATCTAACGTATACCGGTTCCGATCAATGGCTTTTGTGTGATAATGTGTGTCGTCCCATTAGATTGTGTTATAATAGGTGCACTGTATCATTAATAAAAAAGTACTCTTTCATAAATTGAATAGTTTTAGTATTAATTCTAAATTAAGTTTTAGGGCTAGGGTTTAGGGTACTGTAAGACTACAACCCCGCGCATATTCCCACTCATCTTATGCTATTGATGCATGATGTTGGGACCAATCCAATCTGTCCAGCTCCCCATGCACCCATTCTCCCGTGATGGTTTTTGGAAACTCGGTGATGTGGCTTAGAAGTGGCGCACATCAATCATAATCATGATGTATAAACGAGTTGCATGGTACCTATCCAACCAAGGTCTCATAACCTACATGTTCAGGATACAAAAGCTGTTCAATTTCGAATGAAGCTCCTACCCTAAATTGACACTACAACCCATCCCTTGAGGAACGATGTTGGGTCTATCTTCTACTCTCACGTCTATCACCGACAAGATGGAGAAGGGGTGGGGCAATGACAAATAGGCCTCATGTAAATACTATGAGATGAACACTTTGCCTTCTTGTATCGACCACCTTTCACTCATGCTACCTTCCGGCCAAGCATTCTGTCTCACCAAATCCTTAAGCGTTATCATGAAATGCTCTAAGAAAAACATACATCTGTTGGAGACTAGACCACACATCGCCACATCTTGGATGATGTGGACCAGCAAGTGCACCTGACTAGTTAGAATGGATCGCCAGAACATATCCCTGAGAAGACACACTACCTCTACTGTTTTTATCTGGCTTATCCCTAGACTCATCAGGTCCACCTCCTTCACATTGACAAATTGCACAAGTGCACCGAGCTTCTATAAACACTCTTGGAGTTGTATTGAACCGCATCTGGAGACATTGATTGATAGAATCAACAATAGATGAAAATTAAAACCAATATTTGTTAGTGAGATTTAAGTGAACGGATTCAGATTCTAATGTACCTGTAAGATCTTATGCCAATCATGCAACTTCAAGCCCATGAGTTGTTCCACCTCTTTTCATCTTTGTTTTGAGAATGCCCCTCTAAAACATTGCATGTATCTCATCAGTGTTCTGATCTGAGTGATCATCTTCTTTACATCCCGATATTCTGATCTCATCAAAGTCCAAGGAGCCCTCAGTAATATCACTTGCCCATTCTTGCGCTCGACCAGCCATGCACTACGTAAGCTTCCCGCAACAATGCAAGTCCATTTGACTCGCTAGGATTCCCATCAGGTGATCCCACACTGTCGTCACCACATTCTTAAAGATGTGCTTTGGGTCCAACATGTTGTGCGATGCCGTTAGGCGGAACAATGCACTAGCTTCCAGCAGTATGTTGGAGCTGTCAAGAGGTAGGTTAGAACAAAGAGAAGATCAGATTTGAAGGAGGAGGCTTCAGATCTGTGGCAGTGAGAAGTGGCAGCGACAGTACAAGAGAGAGTTAGTGTGAGAGAGATAGGAACAAGATAAGAACTTCTATTCATTGGAGTTGGAGCAAAAACCAACTTAGAACAACCATACAAACTTGGTATTTATACCCTCAAGCTAGGGCTGAAGCCTTTACGGCTTATTACAAGTATGGCTCGTTCAATTATGCACAGTGTGAACACGGCCATTAGATGCCCGTATTCGACACTCCCCCGTAATGGGCGTGTTCCAAAAAATCCGTAAAAAAGCAAAAGGACTATACAAATTTTACAAATCTACAGATGGGCTGATATTCTACGGAATAGTACGATCCTAGCAGTACGATCAAACAAAGCACGATCGTAAAAGTGCGATTGTAAAAAAAAAAGCGATCGTAAAAAGTGCGATTATTTCCGCAGTTCGTCCGGAATCAGCTCCACGCCCATCTGATCCCTTAAAGACCGAAAACGCTTTGTCAAAAGACTCTTGGTCATCACGTCTGCAACATTGTCAGTCATAGAGATCTTCTCTAGACTGAGCATCTCCGTAGTTGTGCAATCCCGAACGAAGTAGTACCGAACCTCAATATGCTTTGAAACATTGTGATGTACTGGATTCTTCGCTAAAGCGACGGCTCCCTGGCTGTCGCTGAGTACGATCGGAATCCATTTCGAATTAACTTGTCGAAACGTACGAGCTAGTCGTCCGAGCCAAAGCGCTTCCTTCGCTGCGTCCGACGTAGCTACGTACTCCGCTTCGGTCGTACTTTCGATCCTGTAGTTTCGATCTCCACGAAATGGCGTCGTACCCGAGCCTGACGAAGTATCCAGACGTCGATTTCCGGTTGTCGAGACAGCCCGCGTAATCCGAGTCGGTGTAGCTTACTAGGCCTAAGGGTTCTTTTGGTCCGAATTTGATGTCGTAGTCTTTTGTGTCAACCAGATATCTGAAGATATGCTTCACTGCGTTCCAATGTGGGCGGCTGGGATTGTGCATGAATCTGCTGACGACGACAACCGGATGCGCTATGTATGGTCGCGTCGCGACCATAGCGTACATCAATGAGCCAACAGCCGGTGCGTATGTTACCGACTTCATATGGTCCCCCTCCGGACTAGATGTCCGGCAGTCCTTCTGTGACAGCTGAAGGTTGGCAGGTAGCGGTGTCGTAGTAGATCGAGCCGTATGCATTCTCAATCGCTCCAAAATTCGTCGGATGTAGTCGGACTGAGACAAATGCAACTGTTGCGAATGTCGATTCCGTGTGATCTTCATCCCAAGAATGTGATGCGCTGCACCAAGGTCATTCATTGCGAATTTCAACAGCTTTTGCTGTCGAAGCTCGGCAAGCTCTCTGATATGTCGACCGGAGAGCAGCATATCGTCCACGTAGAGGAGGAGGAAGACGGTACTCCCATCAAGTGCGTCCTTACTATAGAAGCAATGGTCCTCATCCGATCGAAGAAAGCCGATCAATCCTACGAAATTGTCGAACTTCCTATATCATTGCCTCGGAACTTGTTTCAAACTGTAGAAGCTCTTCCGTAACCGACATACGAGATGTTCACGGCTTGGTGACGCAAAGCCTTGCGGTTGCTCCATATATATTTCCTCTTCTAGATCACAATGGAGGAATGTCGTTTCCATATCCAACTAAAGAAGCTCCAAGTCCTCGAGTGCAACTACGCCGAGGAGGAAACGAAGGGTTTTCCGTCGCCTATAGAAAGATGGTCGTAACTCTCTGTGGGTTGCTCCAAAATCAGTTCCGAAACTCTCATTCTCTGCCTGTCATAAAGACAAACACAATGATGTGTCGTATGACAGAATACGTCGTCGAAAACTCTTTGGCTTCCAACAGTATGGTAGAGCCGTCAAGACGTGAGTAGATGCTGAGAGAAGATCAGATCTGAAAGAGGAGGTTTCAGATCTGAAACGTCAAGTTGTGGCGACCAAGACACTAGAGAGTGTGAGAGAGAGAGATAGGCACAAAATGGAAACTTCCATTAACTGAGTTGGAGCAACCAAC
>JBBBWG010016590.1:0-15779 GCA_037176905.1 Azolla pinnata
TGCATGTGTGCATGCATGCATGTGCTTGTGCATGTGTGCATGCATGCATGTGCTTGTGCATGTGTGCATGCATGCATTTGTATGCTGTGATGCATGCATGTGCTTGTGCATGTGTGCATGCATGCATTTGTATGTTGTGAAGCATGCATGCATTTGTATGTTGTGATGCATGCATGCACACATGTGCTTGTGCATGTGTGCATGCATGCATACATTTGTATTTTGTAATGCATGTATGCATGTGCTTGTGCATGTGTGCATGCATGAGTACGTTGGTATTCTGTGATGCATGCATACATGTGCTTGTGGATGTGTGCATGCATGCATGTGCTTGTGCATGTGTGCATGCATGCATGTGCTTGTGCATGTATGTGTGTGTGCCTGTGATGTATGCATGTGCATGTGCACGTATGCATGCATGTATTGATGGTTGGTCTGATGATGCGAGATCGGTTAAACACCATTTGCTTCTGGGTTTAGGGTTTAGGGTTTAGGATAGCCGAGTGTGTATGTATGCAAGTGCCAATGCATGTATCTGATGCCCGATGATCATGTGGATGATGCGATGCATTTAAACTCCATCGGCTCATACATAAAATAAGTTTTGGTACTATATTTTTGTGTGACGAGCTCAAGGGGGGGAAGCATCGATAATACAGACAGTAAAACCACACTAGCACGACACTCAACGATAAGCAGTTACATAGTAATCCAGTATCGGAATCAACGTCGACGAGACAATGTAGCCTTCTTGATCAGCGGATTAATCGGCGTGCTGTTAATTGTGGCTCGAAACGCTTTTACAAGTCTTTTCTCTTACCGATTGGATTTAACCAACTGGAAATCATCTGTTGCCTTTCTTTTTTCTGCAGTTTCGAGTCGGGGATCATCATCATCGGGTAGTCGGTATTGTCAACCAAATGGATGGATCGGCGGGCGACTCCCATTGGCAAATCTTAGAATCATAACCATACATACAGATACACGTGTACATCTAAACCCTGACCCCTGCATGTTAGCAAACCATATCTGTGTATCTAATTCTTCATTCTTCTTGTAATTGCCATTCTCGCATGTTGTGATTCTGTTGTTTCAAATCGAGCATCGTCATCAAGCAGCCGATGTTTTGTAGTCGAATGGATGAATCGGCATCTCCTCCCATCACAAATCTCGCAATGCATAACACACACACACATGTACGCTCGGTGCATTTCAACAACCATTCCTATGTAAGAAGAAGAAGAAGAAGAATCACATGAGAAAGATTGAAAGTTGAGAGAGAAAGGGCGGGATCGATCGTAAGGAAAACGAGTTTTTTCTCATAACATTCTCATTTGAGCTCCGAACTTGGTGATCTTTAGCTCGAATTGAAGCTTGCGACGAGAGATTCGCATCAAACATAAGGAACGCCGAGGTGAATACAGGCAAAGGAGGTGAATACAAGCAAAGGAGATACTATAGTGCCTTCGGAGCAAAAAGGTAAACGTGCTGGAAGAGTCGGAAAGAGACCTTGGATCGAGGCTGGTGCCAGCGGCAAGTGATCACGAGATCGATCACAAGGGCAACGTTCGTTCCATTGCAACCGGAACGACGAGCTGTCACGAATCCGCGAACATCGTGCATCGCTCGGACTCGAACCCACGACTTTTTCCGTATCACGAAATTCGAGAGCCTAACCATACGATATTATCGAGGGCTTCTTCTTCACAAGGGTTATTGTTATATCAGAGAAAACTCTTGGAACCGAAGAATCACTAAAGAAAGAAGAACAGAAGAAGAAATGAAGAAGAAGAACAGAAGAAGAAATGAAGAAGAAATGAAGAAGAAGAACAAAAGAAGAAGAAGAAGAAGAAGAACAAAAGAAGAAGAAGAAGAAATGAAGAAGAAGAAGAAGAAGAAGAAAAGAAGAAGAAGAAGAAATGAAGAAGAAGATGAAGAAGAAAAGAAGAAGAAGAAGAAGAAGAAGAAATGAAGAAGAAATGAAGAAGAAGAAGAAGAAGAAGAAGAAGAAAGAATGGTCAAGCTTTCTCCCCTGCCATCGCCTTCCCCGCAGACATGTCCATGAGAGCTCTGCCTGCAGACGGACTCTCTGCAACAACAGCGAGCAGGAAGGGATCCTCTCCTCTTCCTTCCCTTCCCCGCATTCCATGGCGCAGTGGATGAAGCGACACCTCCGTCGAGCCCAGGATCGATGGGCCTCTGCCATCGCCAGATCCCAGCCCAAGCGCCCCGCCCACCACGCCTTCTTGCTCCCCGTCCTCCGCGCCACCGGCCACGACGAGCGGCGCCGCCTCCCCGACGAGGAAGCCGCCGCCCTGGAGATCATCTCCGTCGTCGGATCGCAGTCCCGGGCCCGCGTCTCCGAGTGCGTGCAGGCGATGATGCAGCGGCTGAGCAGGGCCAGGAGCTGGGCGGTGGCGCTCAAATGCCTCATCCTCATCCACAGGTCAGTTCCCCAAGATTTTGAGGGCTTTTCGAAAGCAGGGAAGCGTGTCTTGTGGGCCTCCGGGGGCTTTGGGGGTGCTCACGCACAGGTGATTGTGAAAGATTTAGGGCTGAAATGCAGGGAAGGTCCGGGGGGATTGTGTGTGGCTAGGCTTCCTTAGGGTTTCCGATCCATGGTGCCGACACACACGGGTGCTTGTGAAAAGTTTAGGGCTGTGATGCAGGGAAGGTCCATGGATTGTGGTTAGGATCCTTAGGGTTTCCAATCCATGGCACTGACACACAGGTGCTTGTGAGAAAGATTTAGGGATGAGATGCAGGGGGGAAGGTCGGGGGATTGTGCTTAGGATCTTACGGTTTGTGATCCATGGTGCTGACTGAAACACAGGCGCTTGTGAAAGATTTAGGGTTGAGATACAAGGAAGGTCCATGGATTGTGGCTAGGGTCTTAGAATTGCTGGTCCATGGTGCCGAACTGACACGCAGGTGCTTGTGAAAGATTTAGGTTTGACATACAAGGAAGGTCTATGGATTGTGGCTAGGGTCTTAGGGTTTGCAATCCATGGTGCCAACTGAAACACAGGTTCTTGTAAACGATTCAGGGCTGAGATGCAGGGAAGGTCCATGGATTATGGCCAGGGTCTTAGGGTTTCCGATCCATGGCACCGACACACAGGTGCTTGTGAAAAGATTAAGGCTGAGATGCAAAGAAGGTCCATGGATTGTGGCTAGGGTTTTAGGGTTTCCAATCCATGGTGGCAAACCGACACGTAGGTGCTTGTGAAAAGATTTAGGGTTGAGATACAAGGAAGGTCCATGGATTGTGGCTAGGGTCCTTAAGGTTTGTGATCCATGGTGGCAAACCGACACGCAGGTGCTTGTGAAAAGATTTAGGGTTGAGATACAAGGAAGGTCCATGGATTGTGGCTAGGATCCTTAAGGTTTGTGATCAATGGCACCTGCGCAGGTGCTTCTGCGAGGGAGGGTTCATGTTCAGGGACCAGATTGCGCTGCACCGGGAGATGGGCGGAGGCCGGAACCGGCTCAACATGTCGGGCTTCGAAGATGCCATGTCCACCTTCTCGTGGTCAGCTTCACGCTGGATCCGCAGCTATGCTCGCTTCCTCGAGAGATGGATCCAAACGTCGAGAACAGCAGGATTCGAACACGACCCTCTCCGCACCTTGGCCCTGCCCACGCCCGCCTTCATCTCCGAGTTCCTCCTCCTCCACGATCTCGTCGCCGAAGCTTCTTCCATGGCCCTCCCCGATGATGCATTGCTCCTGCATCATCCCCTCGTCAGCGAAAGCCTGGCGCTTGTGCTGGCCACCGTCGGAAGAGCCTACCAGGAGCTTCGCCTCCGATTCGAGCAGATCAGGCCCAGGATCCCCACCTTGACGCAGGTGGAGGCCGCTAGCCTTGTGCATGCCTGCAGCCAGCTTGCCACCGAGTCCATGCTGCTCACGCACTTGCTCGAGGTATGTCGCGATGCTGCTGTGGAGCTGCCGCCGCTGCCCGGCGGCAGCGATCTGCGGCTCGATCAGATCCTTATTACCGATTCCGAGCTGTTGAAACTCAAGCGTGACCTCGATTCCGCCTCGTAAGTAATTTCCTTCAACCCAACTGTGAAAAATCTATCTGTCTGTATCTAGTTGCAACGCGTTCTTTGCTTGCGGATGCGATGTTCAACCTTCAGTATTTTGCCTTCTCATGTGTGTCTACAATGGATTGTGTGAAGCCACCAACCGACATCTGTGCTCGGTGGATAAAAAACACACACACTCTCTCTCTTTCTTAGACAGGCCCCAAGTACTCGAAAAGCAAGCATCGTAGCTATTGTAATCATGCTTGAGTGCTACTATCTAGACAGTCTAACTTGAAAAATAAGCATCGTGGGCTAGTGTAATCATGCTTGAACACTTTTATCCAGACTGTATTTTGCCACGATTTCATCACTTCTTTCTTCATTTGCCTTATTCCAGGTCACCACCATAGCGCTTGGCTTTTTTTTTCCTCAGACTCCTTCCAACCCGAATTTAGAGCCGGGAACTTGCAATTCTGAGTTCTCATGAATTCGACTGAAAGATATTTGTAGACAGTGTAAGGCTAGAAAAGCAGGCAAAAGCTTAGGAGTGTAACCCTAATTTTTGGAAGCTGATAGAGGAATCAGTGCCATTGGAAATGGAAAATTTTGTCCTATTTTTGAGTGTCTAATGCTCAGCGTGATTGCACATATGGAGGGTAATTGCTTGCATGATAGACAGAAAATTATATCCATGTGACAAAAAGATGTGAGGAATGGGCTGTTTCTTTTACAGTTGCATGTGTCATGTTATTCTTTTCAGAGAAGGTGAAGTCATGCATGTTTCTAACATCTATCCTTTTGTTTTTTTTCTATATGGTTTCCTTCATTTGCAAAGAGAGAGTCGCAGCTTGCCACAAGGTCCATTGAGCCTCGGATTTTAAAATAGTGAAAGTTCCGGTAGGATGACAAGAAACAGGAGTTCAGGGGTTCAAAAACCAGGTTGGGTACACGCAGAAGAACTTCATGGGCAACACTGACGGAGAGGGAGTGAAAGCAGAAAATGAAAAGGATGGTTTGGGTTATATCCCTTGAGCATGTGGCATGAATCAGGATGATGGGAAGCATTCATCGATGGTAATATGACCGTGTCTTTTTCATGTGTGCAAGCTACCAACTAACAATGTGATGGATTGGGAAGTGATGCTGCTTCTGCCGAAAGGTGTCAATGTGTACCCCTATGATTGGGTCCCTCTCAGCGATGTAAATGGCTGTATGCATCTTACAACATGTACAGAGAGAACATGCAAAGCAGGATCTGGATTCGGTTCCAGTTCGTTTGATCAAACTACCCTTCATGCCTAACATCAGAATCAGGATCTAATGACATGGGTCTGGCCATGGGTGACCCAAAATAGATGTAAACAAAGTAAAGGAATGGAGGTAAACGCCTGGTCACAATCAACGGGCGCAAGTGGCAGCAATGCTGCATTTGGAAGGAACAAGAAGAAAAGTCTGAAAGCCCCCATCTGTCTGTAATATGGTCTTCTTCATATGAACAGTCAAATAATATATAGAAAAAGTCTGCAAATCTTGAAATATTGTATAGCTGAAATACCAAGGATTGGTATGATTCCCCAGATCCAATCCAGCTCTTTTATTATGTAAAGCAAGCAAGGGCATGGCATCAAATCAAGACTTGATATGTAAGATTTTGCTGCTTATGGGAATGCAATGCTTCCCATTGAAAATTCAGAGAAGTTCTTCTGTGAAAGTGTTGGAAAATGGATTGATTGACAACGTGCTTTGGATGAACATGACACAAACAACATATGACCAGGTTCCCAAAACTGTGCGGAAGCAGCGAATCTAACCAAAAAGGCTATTATCTGTTGTTTGTGAGCTCAGAGCTTTGTATAATAATATTAGATCGAATGCATTTGGCACTGAGCAGTGCATGGAAAAGAATTTGTCTAATTTTGGAATCATGTCAATCATTCGTTTCTTGCTTTCTTTCTCTTTGGTTTTAGAATTTAACGACGAGTAGATTAAAAGTGTCAGTCAAAAGCATTGGGATTGGGCCAATCAGAATTGAGCGATGTTTAGATTGGAAGTGTCGATCGAACCTTCGATTGGATTGATCAGAATTTAGCGACAATTAGATCTAAAGCGTTGGTTAGACCCTAAAATGGGTTGATCAAAACTTAACCACAATTAGATTAAGAGTGGCTATATCAAACCGCGAATTGGGCAAATCAGAATTTAAGGACGATTACATTAAAAGTGTCTGGACCAAACCCCGAATTTGGGTTGATTAGTTAACCATGATTAGATTAACGTTGGTTGAACTTGGCATTTGGTTAATCTAAACCCCTAAACTCTAAACCCTTAAACCCTAAACCCTAAGCTCTAAGCTCTCAACCCTAAACCCTAAACTGGGCAATTTGCAAGAAGAGGGATTATGGTGGAAGAGAAAGAAAACTCGTGGGCATCCTGTGAAATACACAGATCCCAAACCCTAAATCCCTAAACCCCTAAACCCTAAGCCCTAAGGTCTTAACCCTAAACCCTAAACCGGGCAATTTGCAAGAAGAGGGATTATGGTGGAAGAGAGAAAGAAAACTCATGGGCATCTTGTGAAATACACAGAACCTAAACCCTAAATCCTAACCCTAAATCCTAAACCCTAAATCCTAAACCCTAAATCCCTAAATCCCTAAACCCTAAATCCCTAAACCCTAAACCCCTAAACCCCTAAACCCTAAGCTCTCAACCCTAAACCCTAAGCTGGGCAATTTGCAAGAAGAGGATAAAGAAAACTCATGGGCATCTTGTGAAATACACAGACCCTAAACCCTAAATCCCAAACCCTAAACCCTAAACCCTAAACCCCTAAACACCTAAACCCTAAGCTCTCAACCCTAAACCCTAAACTGGGCAATTTGCAAGAAGAGGATAAAGAAATCTCATGGGCATCTTGTGAAATACACAGAAAAACCCACAAACACAGACTCCATAGCCTCCTCCTTCTGCTTCTTCTGCTTCTGCTTCTGCTTCTTCTTCAGCTTCTGCTTCTGCTTCTTCTTCTTCGACTTGGGCTGTTCGCCGTCTGCTGAAATGGTGCATTCTCTCGTAGCTTCAGGTGAGTCAATGCTCTGTTAATCCCCATTCTCTTGCCATTCTCTCTATCTTGAAGCTGTCTGAATTAGCAAAGGGGATCGCAAACGGCATGGCCTTGCCCGGCGAGTTCCCTGCACACGGTTCGTGTTCGTATTGAGCAGTCTTTTCCGCCCGTTTTCTCTCTGGCATCGTCTCAAAGCGTATGATTCTGGACTTGCTTGACGTGTGTTTCATTCTTTTGACCCATAGAAGGAAAAGCGATTTTTTGTTTTCAACCAGAAACATTACATGCATGGGGCAACCAGAGAAAATTGCTCTCAGCCCCTGACAACATGTAGCTCATGGAATTTCTGCAAATCGCACGGGCTCAAGTCGAGCACATGTCATGTATCTGAGAGGTGGAGCTTGGTGTGTCCAAGTAAGAAGTTATGGTAGCCTGTTGCATCTATTACTCGAGGATGCGTAGGATTGTCCGATGGAACACCATTGTAGGGCGGGAGATGCTGCTCATCCTCGATCTTTTTCTTAGGGCCGAATCCTCACATGTCATTTTGATCTAACTATTCTCTTCCGATCTCCGATCCCAATTTCAAGTTTGTGAATGCAAGTGTTGGAGGAGTGTAAGAGGACAGAAATATCAACGGAACAAGGAAATGCTGTGTGGTATAACCATATATGATGGAGCTTACTGTCCAACCATGCTTATTTGATTGCATTCGATGTGTTCCTGCATTACATACATTTGCACACGCACATTCTATGTATAGGGTAGACTGGGAATTTGCTCAAAGTGGTTTTGCTGTCTGAAAATATTATTGCTCATGCTGTCAAAAGATGATTACTTCTAAAGTAAAGGAAAAAAATTCAAATCTGCCCAAATCCTGGTCTGTCCACATCCAAATAATCGGGAGTCATCAAGTTTAGAGTTTTTGATAGTGGGGCACTTGAAAAGAATATTACAGATTCGTTTTTATTGTTTCTTGGTGAGCTTTTCTTCCTTAAATGATATTCATATTTCTCTAGAATGTCATCTTGGATCGCATCAATTTCTACTGTAGGCCAGTACTTTTCACACAAAATAATTGATAAAAAGATAAAGTGCATTCTTTAGATCCTAAAAGATTATGCTACATAAGAATTGTAGATTGTTTACTAAGTACGGTAACACTAATGTGGTTTCTTTTAGGTACTGTGCATCTAGTCAAAATCTCATCATCGCCACAGTCAACGCAGATCACGAACAGAATACAGGTTGAGGTCTGATTCGAATGCCCAAATAATTAGCATACCCATATTTTTGATCGCTCGTGCTCTCATGGGATGGTTACATCTTGTTTTTTGTTCAGGGCATTGGGTCCTATCGCGGATATGGAAGGAGGAAGACAGTTTGTCAATTGAATGAATCACCTGTAGGTGGTGGTAAAAACCAGGAAAGCAGGATCCCACTGTTAGCTGGAAGTCTTAATGAAGCTGTCTGTGTTTTCCCATGGGGAAAGGTGGGAAAACGATTCGTAGAGCGTGTAGTGGATCTGAGTTGGGTGTCCCTTAAGTGGCTCGTACCTCCGTTGTTGGTTGTTTCTGCAGCGAGGGAGATGCTGTACACTTTGTTGGTGAAGAAGGATTTGCTCATACCCGTTGGCATGGTTATTGGTTGCCTCATAGCCAAATCTGTGGGAAATGCTTCCATTGATCTTCAGTTTCAGGTATAAGTTCCCCTTTTCATCTCATTATCAACACTTCATTGCTTTTTTCGGCCACTCTTTCCGATGGACAAATCCTTTTTGAAAAACCCTAGTTTTGTGTAGATGCACACACACAAACAAAAAATCCTTCTGTGAAACCACCTGATATTGGACGTGGACGCACCGGTGTCCTCCTTTCACCTCTTTTATTTTATTTTTGTAGATGGATTTAGCCTGATGGTTCGCTTCAGTCTGAACTTTACTACACTCACCATTTCCATATCGAAGACTAGATAATTAGCCACAACTATTATTACTGTATGCCACTGCATTATGTCGGGGTCAAACATATGACCTCCTGATCTCCATAGAACAATCCTACTGATTGTGGTGCTACAGCATCTTTAGGTGCTAAATTGATTGTCATTGTCCGGTGAGGCCTCCACATTACGTAATATAGCGGAAGAATTCAAATCTCCACCAGGAATGGAGAAGCACACACGTGCCTCCATTTTTTTTTCACATAGTGAGTTTTTACTACTACTAAGTAGTAATTCGCCTTCTCATGAAGGATAACGTACAAAATGATGTGTATATCTGGTGCTGTAGGGGTATAAATTGACCTCATTGTGGGTGATAAAATTTTGATTCTCTTGCTTTCTTTCAGTGCATCGTCTTTCATATGTGAAATTTTTGATCCTCAAGTATGTCCACCCAAACTCCGCACATACTAAATTACCTTGGTCTCATATCTCGATTCGACCTCGTAGTATGATAATGAATCTATGTATCTATCTGTGCATAGAAAGAATCAATTTATCCTCTCTCAATTTGAAGATTTGATAATGGATGGAAACTGACGTTGCTCCATACATCAGGATGGGCAAACCCCTTGGCCTTTGGTGGTGATGGCCTCACTTTTTCTTGTGATGAAGCTTCTGGGTCCATATTATCCCACTTCAGCTGCTGCTTTTTTGCCACATGTTGCAAATGCAGGATTGGTGCAGATCTTCATCTCAATGTTTCAGCTACAAAAACAGGCATCCGTATGAAGAAGATATGCTATAACCCCCTTCCTATATCAAATGCAGACATCTTTTTAAGCTTTGGGATGTAAGGACACACTTTGTTGGTGATTGGGGGGTTCCAAACACAATCTATTCTTGGTGCTCTATCAAATGTTTCGCATATGATAGTTGGATGTGTAGAGGACATGCACTTGATCATAGTTTTCGAAGTTTCCTTTTCTTCTCACACACTTTATCTATGCCTTCTGTAACTGCTGATTCAATTCATTCTTTGTTCGTGAGCATCTTCTGAGAATGCAGTGTTGCTGACTGACCAACGATTGAAAGAATCCTAAGAATTGATTGAAGATGTTTCGAAGGGTTGAATTTGCAATCATGTAATCTGCCAAAATGTAGCTGATTCCATTTACAAATAATGGGGCATTGCCGTTGTTTCTTTCAAATTCGAAGTACGAATGTTTTCAAATCCTTGTTGCCATGGATGCTGATGTTGTATTTGAGACGATGTGGGTTTTTAACTATAGAGTATGTGCTGGGTGGGCTCAACCAGGAAAGAGCTTTGCGAATGTTTCTTTCTGCATAGAATGCAGCATTGATTTCACTGCGCGGAGCTGAGATTTCTCAACCTTAAAACATGGCTGCCACCTTTCCATTTGTTAAATTTGTACGGATTCTGGTATCTGATTTGTACAGATTTCTTGTATCTAATTTGTACAGATTTCTTGTATCTAATTTGTACAGATTGTTGTATGTAATTTGTACAGATTTCTTGTATCTAATTTGTACAGATTTCTTGTATCTAATTTGTACAGATTCTTGTATGTAATTTGTACAGATTTCTGGTATCTAATTTGTACAGATACTTGTACCTAATTTGTACAGATTCTTGTATCTAATTTGTACAGATTTTTGTCTGTAATTTGTACAGATTCTTGCATGACAGTATTTCTAAGGTAAGCAACCAGCAGGTACGCCAAGCATTGAGCCCTAGCTTGAATCTCACGATCCTGAGAGCCTTGAAGTAGTCTCATACCAAAAGAGTCGATGATGATATTCAAATGTGCTAGATGATCTTTGCCACGGCAAAGAACGCAGAAAAAGAAGCTTCACCTTCTCAACAGAGCTCTATGGTTTGCGTCTCCAAATGTTTCTTTCTGTTCCAGATCTCTTTTCATCTTGTTTGCCACACAGGCAGAGAAACGATCCATGGTTCCAGAGATTTCGAGTTTGTTAACAGATGCAGAGAAGCAGATGCATGTGGGCACTCTGTGCATATACTAAATGTAGTGGATCTTTTTGACCATATCTGGCGGTGGCTGTGGCTATGGCTATGGCTATGGCTATGGCTATGGCTATGGCGGCTATGGTGGGGAAGGGAACAAAAGAAACAAGAAGAAATGCAGAGAGCCTCCTCAGTTTCCTTTGCCTTTTCGGGCATGTGTGGGGGCCATGGCAGAGCTCCTTTTCTGGAGCATCGGTTATGCAGGAAAAAAACAAGAAAGAAAGCACGGAATTGAGCAGCAGAAGAAGAA
Source organism: Azolla pinnata (assembly GCA_037176905.1). NCBI lineage: Eukaryota > Viridiplantae > Streptophyta > Polypodiopsida > Salviniales > Salviniaceae > Azolla > Azolla pinnata. The sequence goes on from JBBBWG010016590.1 coordinate 11,330, forward strand.
GAAGAAGAAGAAGAAGAAGAAGAGGAAGAAGAAGAAGAAGAAGCAGGAGAAGCAGAAGAAGCAGAAGAGACAAGACAAGGTTAGATTCCCTTTGAATTCCCCCCCGATTCTCCTCTGTCTTTTATTCCCTTCCTTCCTCTTCCTCCTCCCTTCTCTTTCCTGTGTTTCTGGGGTTCTGCATGTTTCTCCTCTGATTCCTGCCCATCGATTTTTCTTCTGCCGTTGCTCCACTGTGCGAGTACCGCTAGGTATGAGCTCTGGTCCGTATGATCATGCCTTGCAGCAGGAAGAGGAGAGATCGAACCATTTCCTCTTCTTGTTCTCCTTGCTGTCCTTCTTCTTCTTCTTCTTCTTCTTCTTCATCATCATCATCTTCAACGAGCTCTAATGGCGTCCTTGTTGTGCTCATCAGTCTGTGTAAGCGCTCTCAGCCATGAACGTGCATTGCAGTTAATACCCAAAACCCTGATCGAATCCCCCCCCTTGCAAACCCTAATACCGGAAGGGCAAGAAAATCAAGATGAAAACCTGCAGAAACCCTTCCAAAACCCTGCATTTACCGGCCTCCAAAAACCCTAGAAGCAACACGGTTAGCCATAGAAACCCTAGAAAGGAATAGGATCCTTCAGAAACCCTGGAAACTGATGCATAGCTTCTTCAAAACCCTAAACGCTCGTGTAAGCCCTTTGAAACCCTAAAGGCCCATGTAAGCTCTTTGAAACCCTAAACGGCCATGGTAAGCCAGGATTTTGAAACCCTAAACGGCCATGGTAAGCCAGGATTTTGAAACCCTAAACGCCCATGTAAGCCAACCCTTTGAAACCCTAGACACGCAGATAGCAATCCTTTGAACACCTGGATAGCCACAATCAATCAATCTCTAGAAACCCTAAACCCTCATGTAACCCTTTCGGAATCCCGAAGCCCTGATCCAACCATGAAAGTCCATGCATCTCTTTGATCGAAAGCAGAAAGAGAACGAAGGAAGCCAGAACGAGACTCACAGGAAAGATCTATTGAAGCCCACACAACCATCACAAAACCTTGCTGTGCCAGAAAATGTGGATTCGATGCATTAATATACCCATCATGCTGCGGGCACACCAGATGAAGATTGATTTCAACGAGTTCTTTCTGATTGCTGTGTTTTGGATGCAGGCTTCCTGTTGTGCTTGAATCGAGCTCCGGTTGGATCGTGGTGCAGGAGAATCCCGGCGGAATCGGCGATTCGTGTACTCGATGCCCAAGCTTGTAATTCATCGGTATAGACTGTTGGATCATATATGTATGCATGTATGTATGTATAGCTCGATCCAAAACAGGTTTGATGATGCTGTTTTCGTTTGAATCGATTATTTGCATGTATGTTATGTATAGCTCGATCCAAACAGATTTTGATAATGCTGTTTTCTTCGGATCGATTATATGCATGCATGTGTGTATAGCTCGATCCAAAGCAGGTTTGATGATGCTGTTTTATATAGCAATGTATAGCAATGTATAGCTGGATCCAAACAGGTTTTGATGATGCTGTTTTCTTTGAATCGATTATATACATGCATGTATGTAGAGCTCAATTTCGAACAGGTTTTGATGATGCTGTTTTATATAGCTATGTATGTATGTATAGCTCGATCCAAACAGGTTTGGTTTGATGCTGTTTTCTTCGAATTGGTTAGATGCATGTATGTTGTGTGTAGCTCGATCCAAACAGGTTTTGATGATGCTGTTTTCTTTCGGATCGATTCTATGTATGAATGTAGGTAGAGCCGACGATTAAAACAGGTGTTGATGATGCTGTCTATGTATGTATGTATAGCTCGATACAAACAAGCTTGGTTTGATGCTGTTTTCTTCGAATCGGTTAGATGCATGTATGTTGTGTGTAGCTCGATCCAAACAGGTTTTGATGATGCTGTTTTCTTTCGGATCTCGATTCTATGCATGAATGTAGGTAGAGCAGACGATTAAAACAGGTTTTGATGATGCTGTTTTCTTTCGGATTGATTCTATACATGAATGTAGGTAGAGCCGACGATTAAAACAGGTGTTGATGATGCTGTTTTATATAGCTATGTATGTATGTATAGCTCGATCCAAGCAGGTTTTGATGATTCAGTTTTGTTTGGATCGATTATATGCATGCATGCATGTGTAGCTCAAAATCCAAACAGGTTTTGATTGATGCGGTTTTTCTTTCGGATCGATTCTTGCAGGTGTCGAACGATCGATCCACTGCAGCTGCTTCGTACGAGGAAGATGAATCCGATCGCAAGGCGCTGATGAGCCCTGCTGCGAGGAAGTCGCTGATGATGATGATGATGATGGGTTCGAATCCCATGTCGAAGTGCGGCGCTTCGAAATGCGATGGTTGCAGTCCATGCAAAGCGGTTCAAGTCCGGATCCAACCAGCTTCGTTATCTTCCTCTTCCTCCCCCTCCTCCATAGCCACAATGGAGTGCTTGAGCGACTGCGATCAATACTACCCCGAAGCATGGCGTTGTAAATGCGAAGGAAGATTGTACATGCCATGATGTACATAGATGCATCTCTGATTCGATCTAGGATTCGATCGATTGATCTATCGATCTAGATCTTATGCAAGCATATGAATCCTTCAATATCTGTCTCTAAATCTCTCTTTTTACTGATCCGTGATGAGATTCTTGTATAGAAGGGGAAATGACTCCAAACTTTGAAAGAAGGAAGCAAAAAGCCATGTCCATGGAGCTTCTAGCCAAACCTAGCGATGCTTTCAACGAAACATTCCGTGTCAGATCCATTGATGGGCTGAAATGTCAATCCATCTCTAGACATTGCGATGAAAACCGTGTCAGATTTGGGGTTCCTGCATTGGATCCAACCTCCCAAAGGGTGCCATTTTTTTGGATTCTGGGAACCAGCATCACCACTATTGATTAATATATATGACTTGATTTGCTTATAAGCACAGAGAGGGTGAAAAAGAAAGAAAGAGAATCAGAGGCTTTGGTTTTGCATACTTGTTTCTCAAAGTGAAATTTGGTAATGAGGTTTGGTTAAGGATGGTGATGATGATGATGATGATTGATGATTGTGGGACTGAGATACAAATCACAGAATCTTTTTGTGTATGCATTACACAAGATGCTGATACATTGGTGGGTGAGTTTGATTGAGCACACCATCTCCAAGATGCTGCTGCTTCATACTGTTGAGGAGCAAACAGATAAATTTAGACAATGAAACTCATCAAAGGGAGATGAGGATCGATGTTATAGATCAACAATGTGCTCTTTACATACTATCAGAGGAAATGCAGCATCTTCATGAAATAAGAACAATGCAAAGATGCACCATGCAAGAAGGAAGGTGTAAGACACTAAGAAGCTTGAGCTCCAATTTGGAAGAAGTGCAATCCGAGTTTCTATTCAACCAAAAGATGTGTGGATTGAAAATACACTCACCCAAATTCAGCCAATTTTGGGTAGTCCATAAAACTTGAACGGTTGCTTCTCAACGCCCGATCGATCTGCAATCCGATTCTGTCGAAATGAAGAGCATTATCAAGTCCTAAACTTCTCGAGAGAAAAAAACACTCATCAGGTTCTGACCAGGAAATGATCTTCTGATTGATTAAATTTACCAAGGTTGTCGCCTGATATAGCAAAGCGTGCCAAAAAGGATGGTGGGTATATAATTGGAAAACAGCTTTCTTCTGCTATGGGGGGAAAACCTGTAAACCTGGTGAGTGTACAGAAATGAGTTTTGTAGAATGTAACCAAAGCCATAGCCTTCTTCAGATTCTTGAAACACCTACTCATTGGGTGGAATGACTTGACATTCTCTGTTTACCCGATGCGACGAAACTGTATGGGGGCAATCACTCTCCATTCCACATTCCCAGCTTGTTTGTGATCATATACAACATCAGACTGTATCTTCAGAGGGCATCACATCGACACTTTCCACGAACAATTGCGGGGTTTCTTATTCTTAACCTTGTAAGAAAGCACAGCATATGTGTGGATCAATTCGACACGCGGTGGCACTGAACAGCTCATTTTGGATAATGCCCCCTTAGCTCTGCAAAGGCAGACACGGATTCAGCACGGATGTTGGACTGGGGAGCACAAAAGCAGTATCATCTTGTGGATCATGCAGCTCATTTGGATGTACATGTCTCTCTTTTGCTCTGCAAAGAACTACATGGATTCGGCACAGATGTTGGAGAGGAGCACAAAAGCAGCACCATCTTGTGGATCATGCAGCTGATTTGGATGTACATGTCTTCTCTTTTTGCTCTGCAAAGAACTACATGGATTCAGCATGGATGTTGGACTGGGAGCACAAAAGCAGCACCATCTTGTGGATCATGCAGCTGATTTGGATGTATGTCTTCTCTTTTTGCGCTGCAAAGAACTACATGGATTCGGCACAGATGTTGGAGAGGAGCACAAATGCAGCACCA
>JBBBWG010016601.1:0-15777 GCA_037176905.1 Azolla pinnata
GCCTGTTTTTATAGTGTTCTCAGGAGTACTTCCTGAAGTTTCTAGAGTGTTCCTGACAGGAGTACTCCAAAAGTTTCCAGAATGTTCCTGAGTACTCCTGAAGTTTCTAGAATGTTCCAGCGAAATCTAGAATATACTTTCACTGGAATATATATTAATTTTCTATAATATCTTACGTATTACAACGGATGGTTTACTAGTCAAGAGCTCAATCCATGTAACCTAAGGTCATGGGTTTGAGTCTTGACTTGCCCTATTCATGACACCCAGCTGATTTTAGGGTTGGGCATACAGGCAGAACTGTCGGGCGACAATGCCAACTTGGAGGGCGCAGCCGAAGATGTACCAGATGCTTGGGAACTCAAGCAGAACCCAGAGCAAAGTGGCGCATCATCACCAACTGACACCGAGGTGACCCACACCAACCCCGAGTCTGGTCATCATACACTAGGGTTAGATATTTACGATGATAATAACCCTAGTGAATATGGCCCTTCCCTTTAGATTTTGTTTTGGTATACCTTCTGTAGTCCTAACTTGTATTGTAAACCCTAACTTCTAATATTTACCTTGTATTGTTCCTCAATATAATATATTTAGCGATATTTAATTTTCAGATCCGCAATTTGGGTATTTAATATTTAATTCTAATTAAAAATATTTTTATTATTATATCGTTAATTATCGATCAAGAAAGCACTCAATCACAAAATATTATGCGAAAAGAATCGTATAATTTTCCATTTAAATCGTGGCAAAATTCCAACTAAATCGATGCAAACACGCGGCAAATTTGCAGCAATACATGCAACAAATATCTAGCAAACATGCGGCAAATTTGAAGCAATACAAGCAGCAAATATCCAGCAAACACGCGACAAATTAGCAGCAAACGTGCGGCAAAGTTGCAGCAAACACGCGTCAAATTTGCAGCAAACATGCGGCAAACTAGCACCAATAAAGAAGCAAATGTCTAACAAAACTCTCGGTAACTTTCTAGCAAAGGACACTGCAAACATGTTGCAACAGACGCAGCAAACGTCCAGCAAAACATGCGGCAAATTTGCAGCAAAACACCCGGCAAACTTGCAGTAACAGACGCAGTAAATGACCAGCAACACTCGCGGCAAAGTTGCAACAAATTCCCAACAAATGTCCAGCAATACTTGCGGCAAACTTGCAATAAAACTCACGGCAAAGTTCGCGGCAACTTTCCGGTAAAACTCGTTGCAATAGTCGCGGTAAAGCTCGCGGTAGCAACACGACAGTATTGCGGTAAACAGTCCAGAAATAATCGCGGTAATATTGGTGGTAAAAACTGTAGCAAAAGTTGTAGAAATACTTGTGGCAAAGTCGTGGCAAATCGTGCGGCAAAGATTTCGACAAAAGTCGCGGCAAAATTTCGCGGCAAACTAGACTGTCGTTTGCCGTGAATTTTGCCGCGACTTTTTCTGAACTTTTGCAGAAGATTTTTCGCAGTAAATCTCGCGGTAACGAGCGTAATACCTTGTATTGGCCTCAAGCAAACCTCATGTATAAGATAGTGGGGGCTTGCGATTTTCATTGATATTTATAGTTCTTAGCTCTTAAACTTATAAAACTATGAAACTACAAAGGATATATATGTTCTCAACATTGAGACAAAAGTTTATATAAATAAAATGATAATTAATTAATTAATTAAATTAAATTTTAATATTATTTAAATATTTCTTTTTCGAAAAATATTTTCTAATTAATTTTTTACTTTTAAAAATATAAAATGTTTTCTAGTCATGTCAAACCCTAATACCTAATACCCTAACACCCGATTACTGAAGCCTAATTTATATCTCTTCTCTACTAATATCTCTTCTAAACCCTAATCCATTTGCTAATCTCATTCTTTTTAATATCTCTCCTAAACCATAATCCCTTTACTAATCTCGTTTTCAATATCTCACATAAACCCTAATCCTTTTGCTAATCTCGTTTTTCTTAATATCTCACCTAAACCCTAATCCCTTTACTAATCTCATTCTTCTTAATATCTCACCTAAACCTTAATCCCTTTGCTAATATCATTCTTCCTAATCTCACCTAAACCTTAATCCCTTGCTAATCTCATTCTTCCTAATATCTCACCTAAACCCTAATCTCTTTGGTAATCTCAATCTTCTTAATCTCGCTCTAAAACCCTACTTCTCTCATTAATTTCTATATTTTATTCATATTTATCTCCCTAAACTAGGGACACCATTGTAGTAATCTTTCATAATTAAAATTATATTTCTTTTAATCTCTCAATAACTTGTCCATCTCTTGGTTCAGAACCCTAGTGGTTCCACCAAGACACTTACATTTGGAGTTGAATACCATCGTAAACATGACTGTAGATGTGAGCTTAGACACAAGTTTGACGCGACCCTAAATGTTTGTTTTACCGCGATTATAGATGTGACCATAGATGCAATATTTGATACAACCTCATAAATGCATGTCGCAGTAATGATTGTGTATGTTGGTATACACACCATAAATGCGACTTAAAATAAAAATAAAATAGAACAAATTTCACGTTATTGGCATATTAAATAGGCCAATATTTTGTAGTGTCATGCAAAATTACAACTCCCACGCATAAAGGTACATATATTTATGTATCTCGATAATCATGTGTTTGAGATCTAAATAAATTCATAAATATAAAATTAAATGGTTAGATTGACATACTTATGATGCCACTTGAAAATGAAAGAATGTTTTGAAAACTAACTTCCCTGATGTTGATTTATCATTGCAAAAGGTGCAATGTTTGGAGCAGAGGAATATATTATAGCCATAACTTTAAGAACCATGAATTAAGAGACTAATTGAATGGTTTAAGGGTAGCTTAAGTATGATAACTAGTTATATGAGGACTAGGACAAACCATATGTCACTAATCAAGTGTAAGTACACTTAGTGGTTGGGGAACCCTAAAAGTTTACCAATACAAAACATTTTGAAAATTTTCTCGGTGAATTTAGACTCGGACATAAAATTTGTACTTGCTAACTTTCAAAATGAACTCCAAGGTATAATTTTGTGGGATGAGATAGAAACGACATTTGAGATTTGTCATCTTCAACCTTTCACTGAGCGGTGGTTGGTCTAATTAAGCACCATTAATTCCATTCTATTCTCTCCTATTTTCCTCTAATAGACATGGATAAAGGAATTTGAATACATGTAAAGCCGTCAAATTATAAAACCGCTCTACTTTTTAAGCTATTATCTCGGAGTAGCTAAAGTCGAGAGTAAATATTAAGAAAATGATAACATTGAATGCCAAGACTTATATATAAACTTGTTACAATGTTCTTATTTGTTCACAAAAAATAAGTTCAACCTATCTCAAGTTACCATGTGTTGATTGTAAGTTTATGTACTTTTGTCTTCCCTAAGCTGTGTGGAGTATGTATAAGGTACTGAGGAAATAAGAAAGAGAAAAGAGTGAACAACCCTTTATCGAGTCAAGCTTAACAAGAACTTGACTACACCTACCACTCATTCCCTAGATAATGGTCAAGGAAATGTTTTGTATTTAGATACGGTTTTTGGCTCCTTTGTGTAAACTTTATTGAAATTCCACAAGTGAAGTCTATATAGCTTGACTTGGAAAAAAATTCATAAGGAACGGTTTTGAAAATTTCAGCAAAACAACAAATAACATGAGCTTTGATCATTGAATAGATGTCATAGGTATCACTAGTATGTGATGGAGAGAGAGAGAGAGGAGAGACGTTGTGAGTGTGTGGTATGTACCTACTTACCGTGGGAAAAACCGGACTCAAAGGTTCAAGGCTGACTCATTTTGTTTGTCCTACTTTTGTTTCGTTAGCTTTGCTTCTATCCAACATAATGTAAATGTGAGAGATCCTTCTCCCTACAAGTAGAAGTGGAAGTAGAAGTTGTGCGTGCGCCTCCTTTTGAAAGGGAAAGTTCCACCATCTCTCCAAAGGGAGGGAGAATGCATACACTGACTTTGCACATTTCGGCGATCGAATGCAAGTCTACGAAGTAAATGAGAAGAAACAAGGTTATTTGTTGATTGTTTGATGTGGAGAGACTTAGAAAGAGAGGAAAGAGATGAAGGCAGGTTATTGTGCATAACTAGTTGAACGAGGGCAATCAACGACCGCCTGACCGAGTGATCGACTGACGGGGCTTGTGTGGATGATGTGCTTGCAACGCAGAAAGAGGAGTAAGGAAGGGAAGGAAGGAAGGAAGAGAATGGGATCGATTGACCGAACGATCGATGGACGGACGGGATCCACCATCTTATATCATCATCAGGCCCTAATAATATGCGTCTACACATCTACCTCCTCCTCCATCCATATAAGAGTACGTATATACATATATAATATGTGTGTGTGTGTGAGAGCCAGTTTGCTTTTGGAGAGAGAAAGCAAGAAACGCAGAAGACCACAGAAGCAAACAACAATCAATAGAGAGAGAGAGAGAGAGAGAGAGAGAGGATTGATGACTTTGACCCCTCCTCCGCCCCCTCTCCCTTCCCCTTTCCCTTCTCTTCTTCGCACAACGACTCGCCTCTGCCCCCCCTTCCATCGCTCCCGCAGATCTGCCACACCCCCTAACCCTAACCCTAACCCTAATACTGTTCCATAAACTCCCTTCCTTTTATCATACACATGAAGTCGCCTCTTCTCAAGTCCGCGTTCGGTGATTTCTTGGGCATGCTCAGGATGGGCCAAGCCGCCCCATCTTCCTCTTCTGCTTCTCCTCCTCCTCCTCCTCCTCCTCTTCCCCCGCCTCGCGATGCAAAGCTTCATAATCTTCTTCTTGAAGGAGAGGAGGAGGAGGACGAGTCAGCAGCAGTAGGAGCAGCCACGGGAGAAGACGTAACAGCAGGAGGGGGCAGGGAAGACGAGGAGGAGACAGATGCTGATGGGACCCATAAAGGAAAGAGAGGGAACGCCCGAGGGAAAGGAAGAGGAACGAGCGGCAGCGGTGCTGATACGGGCCAAGATCTGACTCTCCACTTGCCCCACGAGTGTATGGGCGGGATCTTCCAGAAGCTTTCGCCATCTGACAGGGCCTCCTGTTCTCTGGTTTGCAAGAGATGGCATTTTTCGGAGGCCAAATCTCGGGATCGTCTCTCTCTCAAGGCCGATGCAGCACTGGATCAACAAGTGGACAGCATCGTGTCCAGGTATGAGTTCGTCACTTGCCTGTCTCTCAAATGTAGCCGCAAGGACACGAGTATCGGTGATTCAGCCCTCCTGGTGATCGGAAAGGCCTTCAGACACCTGTCTAGGTTAAAGCTCAAGAGCTGTAAAGCCATCAGTGACGAAGGCTTAGGCGAGTTTGCCAAGATCCGTGGCCCATCCCTCAAGAAGTTCTCCTGTGGCTCTTGCTGCTTTGGCTGCAAAGGCTTGAATTTGCTGCTTGAGAACTGCCCCAGCCTCGAAGATCTATCGGTCAAGCGTCTCCGGCGTATCCGAGACAATCCTGAGGCCATCTTGCCTGGCCAAAGCAAGCTCAAACGCCTATGCTTGAAAGAGATCGTAAGCGCCCATCTCTTTGGGACGTTGCTTGCAGGATCGAAGAGCATCCACACACTCATTTTGACCAGGAACCCGGGTACCTGGGACCAATTCTTTAAGCTCGTATATGAGCACTTGGTGGAATTGGTAGAGCTTTGGCTTGATCACCTTACCATGGGCGATGTTGCATTGAGAGCTATTGCAAATTGCTCCAAGCTCGAGATCCTTCGACTCGCAAAGCTCTCTGACTGCACTGATGCCGGCTACTCGGCCATCGCCAACGGCTGCCCGAGCATCAAGAAGCTGTACATCGATGATCGCCGAAATAACCCCATCGGTGATGAAGGCTTACTTGCAATCGGAAAGCATTGCACCAAGATGCAGGAGCTCGTGCTGATTGGGGTGAATATAACTTCAAAGAGCTTGAAGTTGATAGCTTCGAATTGTGTTGGGCTTGAAAGAATGGCACTTTGCAACAGCAACGGAGTCGGGGATACTGAGCTCTCGTGTATCGCCGAGAAGTTCATGTCTTTGAAGAAGTTATGCATCAAGAATTGCCCTATCACGGATGTGGGGATGGAGGGCTTTGTGAGGGGGTGCCCGAGCCTTACAAAAGTGAAGGTGAAGAAATGCAAGGACATTACGAGCAACTCTGCACTACAATTACGTGTGAGCAGGCCAGATTTGGTTGTCACACTAGATACTCCAGTGGCTGCAGTGCCTGAGGAGGAGGAAGAAGAAGAAGAGGAAGAGAACTTTGAGAGCCCAAGGGCAGGGGAGGCTCCTCGCAACATGTTTCTTCGCAATCGGGCTGCCCTGACAAAGAGCAGATTGGCATTGGCTGCCGGAAACTTCTTAAGACAGGCGAAGAATATTGTTCACTTCTAGGAGGTGTGTTGTGTGGGTGTGTGTGTTTTCTTCTGATATCATTGTTTTTTCTTTCTGTTCTTTCTATGCATTTCGAACTTCGGCGGTTTACTCTTTCAACACCAAAGCCGCATGCGCTGCTTTTATGGAGCGAATGATTGATTTGATGGTAATGGCCTCAGCAAGTCTCTCGCAAGTTAGTGTTTGACATTGGCTTTTTCCCTAGCGTGGATGGAAAGTGTGGGTAGTTTGCTTATGGGATGTCTTAAGAGTCCATCTGAGGTAGTGGAAGCTGCCCATCCATCAGAAGGGAACAAAGAGGAAGGAGGAAGTGCACTGACACTTCCCGAGTGTCTCTTTGTTGGTTTCAATGTCCTTGTGAGTTTGGCAGATTTATATCATATATACAAGGCCCGTGGTCTTCTTTTGCTTTGGATGAAACGTGTCTCTCTTCTATTCTCTCTTGTACATCAGTTGTTGAAAGGATATATGACATGTAAGTTTATCGTCTTCTCTTATCTGCAGCACTGTATCATGTGCAACGATAAATAAATGATAAAACAACTATTTGTATTCACCTAAGAAACCAAGTCATCGCTCTTTTGGTTATGGATGTGTCAAGGTTATGCATGATTGAATGCATGTGATTTCAATATCCTGGGAAACAAATCTCGTCATACATGTAGGAACAAAAAACGACATGCATTGACAAAGGGTTGGTAGGCGTTCTCCTCTGGTGTCTATTATTTGTAGGTTATGATTTAGTAATTATATTGAATGTTTGTGTGGGGCCTGTGCTGGAATGATCCATAGTGCTTTGTAGTTACTTGAAGCACTGCAAATAAAAGGTGAATTCAATGGTCCCCTCTTGGTTTGGCTATCTCTGTCATATATATTTTTTCAGCCTGGGTGTATATGGCTTTAGGTATCGAAGTGCTTAACTTCTGAATTTGGCATGTAAGTTGAGTATAATGGAACATACACAGATGTGCATAGGTAAAGGATGGGAAATGATGGGCAGCAATTCGGCTGTGCTTCCTTTTGATGGTAGTGGTGCTTGGTAATTATGTTGAGTGAAATGCATTTGATGGGCCACAATTGTTCCTTTACTGAATCTAATTTTATTTACTTGCACCATGGGAAATTTTTTGTTTGCTGTTCAGTGTCAGCCTAGATATTATGGTTCATTCAACGGCCACCATTATCAGTTTCGCCATTCCCATTCGTTGCTGACTATTTGCCCTTGGAAAAGACTGGTTTAGCATGATATTTGCGCGTCTTCCATTCAATGTTGTTGGTTCATTGCATGTAATTGATACCTCCCAATGGGGAGTTTCACTGTTCTGGGTTGGTGTGTAGTTCGTGTTTGAATGCTCTTGCATACTAGTATGTAGGAGTTTTCTTACCCTTTGCAAGGTTAGCTGAATTAAGCTAATACAAGATCCAAACCCGTAAAGAGATGTAAAACAGAACTAGAACCACTTGTATTTGCTATTTGCTAGCGAGTTTGGCTGCAGTGATTGATCTACAATCACATTCTCTTCATCTTCTTACTGAATCACAAAAGGTGATTGATGGCTTGTTTCTATTTGTTCTCTAGTGGCAGCCCATACACAGTCTAAGCTTTAGCATCCAAAGTGATCGATAGAGGTATATATACTTCAAATTCTTAACGCCTTGCATGCTACTACCTTTCATATAAGCTTATAACAGAAGCAACCTAGTAACACTTGAGAAGAAGTAGCATTGTGATCAAAGCATGCGGTTAGAGTCCATTTTATTATCTTGATGATTAGTTATCATAATCAATGTACACGATGCTTTATATCTATCTAATCAGGGTTTCTGTTGAAGATTTGAGTGACATGCTGATTCTTGTAGTGAGTAGTAAGTAGCCAATGAATTTATGGTGAGACTAACTAATTGTGAGGATAAGTTATTAACTTATTGGGAACAAAATAATATAACACTTTGCTATTATAGGAAACTGAAGACATTTTTTTTAAGTATATCTCGACTATTTTTCAATTTTGTTGAAATCATATAGCCTCTTAAGTTCATCGCCTATGTGAAAACTTATCTATCATACCACTTATCTTTATGCGACCTGAAAGAAGCATGCTTCGTATTAAACAATGCCCATGTAGCGGTAGCTATTTAAGGTCAATGTCAAGTTAAGAGTACAAGACGTATTTAATTTTATTTATAGTTTGTTTTATCTTATGAGTTAGTTAGTCATTGTCAAGCAGTTTTTTATGCTAGCAATTGTGTGCAGCAAATGCAAAATAAGTTTAACAATGTTGGATCCATTGCGAACTTATTAATTGAATGCACATGAGTAAAACAGTTCCAGTTTAGCTGAGCATTTTTTGGTAAAAGATCATGCAGCACATATATCATCTATTGAAAGGAGACGTATGTACTAAAGTAGCAACGCCCATGCATCCCGTTGTGTAAAAACTTGTGAAGTTTGCTCAACCATAAAATGAGTATATTTTATGGAGGTGGGTGCCAACTAGATTACGCCAATTTCCTAGCTTGCTTGCTCTTATGGAAATTGTTCTATCTCATAGTCTAACGAGTTCACAACTTGACCCTCTTGGTATTATTTTGACCCATAGTGACCATTACCCCTCTTAGCTCTATGCGTTGTTCTAGCTGGAATGACATCGTCCAAGGAATTGGCATTGTTGAGGATGTGGTGGAAAATGAAGCAAGGCATATGACAACAAGGAGCCATATAAAGCTCAACCTAGGGAATGTTTCAGGCACATGAAATCGATGAAGGATAGAGAGGTTTCGATGGGATAGTGAATTGTCACTAACACTCTGGTCCGCCTTGGGCAAGCCATATTATGGTTCACGAACAATCGGCATGCTTTATTAAGGACTAAAGAAGATTGTGAAGATTTATTCTACAGAAACACAACCACCAATGATCTCGACCAATTTTAGAAGAGGAAGAATGAAGAAGACTGTCGAAGATGTTGAATCATCAATAGCACAAGCTATTTACCAAACAACTATTCTAGTCATCCATGTCGGTCAGTGGTTCAGAGTTTGGCCCTACATCTTGAAAGCTACTGAAAGATAAAATCAAGTCTGAAGATCTAAAGTTTGGAGATGAAATTATGAGAAGCAGGATTGGTTTGGAAGATGCTGTCGATGGCCTCTCTGCTTTTGCAAAAATTGCAATAAACAAAAGAGATTTGAGAGACTCCAAGAAGTGAGAGGCAAAGAACCCCAAAATGGTAATCCCTAATGTTAAAGGGATAAAGATAAGAAATAAACTTCTTTCAAATTATTATCTGAAATTGAAGCTTCATCAGATTTAAAGAACATTTTGGAAGTAGGAATTTTAGATAGCAAAGTGGAGTTTACAAGATATAGTGACATAAGATATATAATTGTATAAAATTGCTAAAATAATTATCGCGAGTTTACCGTGTCAGTAACCACGAATTTATTGCATGTTTTGCTCGTATCTACAAGTATGACAACATTTGTAGTAAATTGCAATGAAAATGCACGGCAAATTGTATAGTCAAATTTAATAAAATGTTTTAAATATTATAATTTTATTTAATTTATTTTTATATATTTATTTTTGTTCTCAATTTTGAGAACATATGGATCGTTAAAAGCTTCTTTATTTTAGAAGCTAAAGAGTCTCAAAATTCTAAAGATAAATGAGAATCTCAAGCCCTTACTTCCTATTTATACAGGAGGCAACTATTCATATAAGATATGTTCATTTCTTACTTGTCTATCTCCTCTATATATTTATTCATCTATATATGCATACATACATGGATATTTATCATTATAATCAAGCATACAGGCATGTCTATCAATATATACATGCATATTCACCTGTATATGGATAGATACATACATATTCATCCAGAAATGCATACATACATGCATATTTGCTTGTATATACATACATACCTGCATATTCGCCTGAATATGCATCCACACATGCATATTCACTTACATATGCATACATACATATTCATCTAAATATACATGCATCCTCATGTGTATATGTACATGTATTATGCATATTCACCTATACATGCATATACATTGGAATATGCATACATACATGTATATTCACCAGTTTATGCATAGATACATGCATACTCATCTAAATATACATGCATACATGCATTTTTATGTGTATATGTACATGTATATGCAGACATATATGCATATCTCATATGTGTATGCATACATACATGCATATTCATTGGAATATCCATACGTAAATGTATATTCACATGTATATGCATGAATACATGCATGCATATTTCATTTGTATATGCAAACATACATGCATATCTCATCTGTGTATGCATACATACATGCATATTCATCGGAATATCCATACGTAAATGTATATTCACATGTATATGCATGAATACATGCATGCATATTTCATTTGTATATGCAGACATACATGCATATCTCATCTGTGTATGCATACATACATGCATATTCATCGGAATATCAATACGTAAATGTATATTCACATGTATATGCATGAATACATGCATGCATATTTCATTTGTATATGCAGACCATACATGCATATCTCATCTGTGTATGCATACATACATGCATATTCATCTGTATATGAATACATACATGCATATTCATGTAAATATACATGGATACATGCATATCTATAGATAGATAGATGCGTATTCATCTGTGTATGCATACATACTTGCATATTCACCTATATATGCATGAACACATGCATATTCATTTGTATGTGTATACATAAATTTTATAGAGATGCCTCATCATGTGAAGCCGGTAGACGATGAGGATCAGGTAACATCTTCCCCATTATAGCCTGAGCAATGCATCTACACTCGCATTACTCCATCCATATAATTTTGGGAGATTCATGATCTCCATTGATGCTCGTAGCACTGAGAAGCTCACTCCATCATATAAAGGTCTTCTAGCATCTTCTAATAAACAATACAAGGTATTGGGTTGTTTACTGTGCGACATGACCAGATTGTGGCAAATTGTTTCAAAATCTCATCAAATTTGCCACAACTATTTACACAAGATTTGACGAGCCCATTACAGCGACCTTGCTTTGAAATTTACAAACTTTGTCACAAGCAAGATTTGAACCAATAAGATCATTTCACACAATCAAGTCATCTAGCCAATTGGGCTAACAAACACTTAATATATTTAGTAAATATATCTTTATTATTATTATTTACAATGTTCAGCTATTCATATACAAATCAATATGCGTGAATACATCCAAATATACATAGAAATCTACATATATATGTAGATATACATTAATATATGAATATTTATGTGTATGTATGTATGCAGATAAAAGCGAATATGAATCAGACATATGCATATATAGGTGAATATGCATGTATTGATAGATATACAAGTGAATTTGCATGTATGTTTCAATATACAGGTGAATGTGCTTGTACCTAACCATTTACAGGTCAATCTACATCAAGCATGTACATATATAGACGAATTTGCATATATCTATGCATACACACACAAATATGGATTAAAGAATGAATATTTAGATGAATATGCATGTATGTATGCATATATAGGTGAATACATACTAATATAAGTTAATTTGTAGCTATGTTGCAGCAACGTCACAACAAAATGTGCAGTAAACATACAATTTTGTCGCGTGTTTGCTGCAAAATTATAGTGACCATACTGCAATATTGTGTCCCAAACAGGATTTGAATCCATCACCTCATTTGAAACAATAAAGTGATCTACCCAATCAATCCAACATACAAGGATATAATATATATTAAATTTTTTATAAAATGATTAATATCCAACTATCTATTCACACATAGACCAGAATGCGTGTATACATCTAAATATACATGTATCTATATATACATGAATATATTAATATTTATGCGTATATATATGTATGTATGCATATACAAGTGAATATGAAGCAAACATGTATATTATAGGTGAACATGCATGTATGTATACATATACAAGTGAATATATACTAATATAAGTTAATTTGCAGCTATGTTGCAACAAACAACGCATCTATGTTACAACAAACAACTGATATAAGTTAATTTGCAACTATGTTGCAGCAAACAACAAACATATATAGGTGAATATATATGTAGCTATTCACATATAGGTGAATATACATGTATGTATACATATATAGGTGAATATGTATATATATGTATGAATGTATAAATGAATATATATCTATGTTTTAATATACAGATGAATATGATCTATCTTATCTCCATATACAAGTGAATATGAATGTAAATATTGATGAATATGTAGGTATATTTGCTAGTAGAGATAAATATGTCTGTATGTATATATGTATATACATATAAATCAATGTGTACAAGAGGAGACAGACAAGTAAGAAGTGAAAATATCCCACATGAATAGTCACAGACAGACATCTTGTATAAATAGAAAGTAAGGGTTTGAGTTTCTCATGAATCTTATGAGTTTTGAAATGAAGAAGCTTTTAAAGATATATATGTTCTCAATTAAAACAAAACGAAATGTATAAAAATAAATAAAAGAAAGGTTTTTTTTCTTTTTGTCTTTTAATTTAAATATTTTTTAATGTAATTTCGCATATATACACGTGGAAATAGATGCGGTAAATTTGCATATATGCTCGTGTATATACGCATGGCAATACTTGCAGTAAAGCTTGCATATATACGCGTGACAATACTCGCGGTAGAGCTCGCGTATATACACGTGACAATACTTGCGTTGTCGTGTTGTACGACGCCGGATCTTCGCATGAATCGGGTGATGACCACTTGGGTCCTAGACAAGAAGAGGAAGAGATTGAAAGAAAGAAGAATGATCGGAGATGGCTTGAATGTTTAATCCTCAAGAATTTCTCTAGCAACTGATGATGATCTGATGATGATCTAGCAATGAGCTAATGATGATCTTCTGAATTCATGAGTTGATGATGATCTTCCGAATTCATGAGTTGATCTTCTGATACCGAGTTGATGAACATGGCTTCATATAGCCCTGCTTATATAGTTGGAGAAAAGCTATGCATGCATGCTAGTTGTACATGCACACATGTCATGCATGCATGCTAGTTATGCATGCACACATGCACACTAGTCGTGCATGCATGCTTTTCTTGTATGTAATGCACATGGACTGCTTTTGGAATATATGGAATATTTGTCTAGTGTAAAACTCTCAAACTAGTGACGTGCAGGTAGAGGGTTCAAGTCCTGTCTTATGCATGTATAGTAGTAGTTGATCTATATGTTATCTATGCTCATATTTCTACTATTTGGAATGGGTGTACCACGTACACTACGACACTAGCGTATATATACGCACGACAATAGTCGCAGTAAAAATCGCGGCCAATTTTTATGTCCTTGCGATTTTGTATAAAATTTTGCAAATCAAAATTCGCGGCAAAATTCGCGGCAAACTGACCGATACCTTGTAGTGAAAGTCAAGAAGTTCGAATTCGGGCTTTGTATTGGGTGACGTCTAGATTCTTGCCGACGTGTTGAACGATACAAATCTTTCATGATATCTTCCATTCACTCATTTGCGACATCAGAAGGATGACCAACATCCTATTGTGCTAAACCCTCAAGATCCTCGACTACTTCATTGCGTTAATGTACACACACCTCATTCACATTAGCCTCTGCCCTAGCACACACTTGTAGAAGTAACGTAATAACCTTGGTGCCCCAATATATTGTGGTACATCATGTGGTGACTCCTCAAGTTTCCAATGGCCCCATTTCCATAAGTGATCGTGTACAACACATTGGCCTCGCATTATTCCATCCATATGATGTTTTGACATTCACGATCTCCATCAATGCTCGTAGCATTGAGAAGTTGGCTCCCTCATATAAAGGCATTTTAGTAGGAATTAATAGAGTCGAGACGTCCAAATTCGGGTTTTGTATTGAGTGACGTTCAGATCCTTGTCAATGTGTTGAACGATGCAAGTCTTCTATCATATCTTCCATTTGCTCATTTGTGACGTCGGAAGGATGACGAGCTTCATACTGTGTTAAACCCTCAAGATCCTCGACTACTTAATTGTGTTGACGTATACACGCCTCATTTGCATCAACCTCTACCCTACCACGCACTTGTCGAAGTCACGTAATAACCTTAGTGCCACAGTATAGTGTGGTACATCATGTGGTAACTCCTCAGGTTTCCAACGGCCCCATTTGCATAAGTGATCATGCACAACTAGTTGGGCTTGGATTACTCCATCTATATAATGTTTGGAGATTCATGATCTCCATCGATGCTCGTAGCATTGAGAAGTTGGCTCCATCATATAAAGGCCTTCTAGGAACATCTAATAAAGTCAAGAAGTCCGAATTTGAGCTTTCTATTAGGTGACGTTGTCGTGCCGTACAACGTCGAATCTTCGCGTGAGTCGGGTAATGAACACCGGGGTCTTGGACGAGGAGATGAGGGGAGTGAAAGAAAGAAAGAAGGATTTTAGATGAATAGTAATGGCTTGAATGTCTACTCTTCAATAATTTATCTAGCAACTGATGATGATCTATCGATGAGCTAATGAGATTTTGATCTGATGATTCAATCACACGATGACTTGATGA
Source organism: Azolla pinnata (assembly GCA_037176905.1). Taxonomy (NCBI): domain Eukaryota; kingdom Viridiplantae; phylum Streptophyta; class Polypodiopsida; order Salviniales; family Salviniaceae; genus Azolla; species Azolla pinnata. The sequence goes on from JBBBWG010016601.1 coordinate 15,074, forward strand.
ACAAGTCCTCAACTAGCCTTGCTTTTATAATTATAGAAACGTTATGCATACATTCATGCACGTTAGTTGTGCATGTGTGCTTTTATTGTATAAAATGCATATGAGCTTTGCTTCTATTATATGTGGATGCATTTAGTCTTACTCATGAGACTTTAATGTACTGGAAAACTTTGAGTCTAGTAACGTGGAGGTACAAGGTTTAAGTCTTGCCTAGTGCATAGTTTAATATTAGTTTATCGATATGGTATCTATCATGATGAAAACATCCGATTCATGATATAATTACTAACACTAATGCATGTAATATCATTTTCTGATGTTCAAGAAAGTTATGGAACTTTCTAGAAGCCTCTACATGCATCCTTCCCTTGCATGTAACACCCTGCATGCGGGACCCCTTAGCTTGCATGTAAGGGTCCTGGATCTGTATACATATAGGGGCTCACCTTGATCCCAATCAAGGTGAACAACACCAGTTATAGAATCAATAGTCAGCTTTATCTATCTTCTTCTCAGTTATCTCCTTTACTCTAGTGTAGCTCTGTCTACTCTGTTAGCCCTTCCGGGGAAAGACTAAGACTTTACGTGGGTGACGATAAATGGTATGTTGCTTTGTCCCTTGGTAGCCAACCGCTTACGGGTTCCCGGAAGATTCGGGGAAATCCCGATCTAGGTAAAGTTCCTTCCGGCCGTAATCCCGGCTA
>JBBBWG010016612.1:0-11758 GCA_037176905.1 Azolla pinnata
AAAATTACCATAAAAAACGCCTAACAAAATTATAAATTACATTTTAACGCCTACTAAAACTAAAAATTACCGAGCAATTGAGAGAACTCAGTTGGATTTAGGGTACAATCCGAAAAGGCGTGGGCTCAAATCCCACAGCTGTCATCAGCTATAATTTGCGGAAGTTTGCTAATCCCCATCGAACCGATGAACCAAAAAAAAGCTCCGAATTTCGACTCCGATATGTCCGAGTAAATGAACGAACGACGAATCATTAAGTTGTTCTTTTTTTGAAGTAATCACCGAGTCATTACGCAGTGTTTAGAAATTAACGCGCAATTAATCGTCGATTAACACCGAATCATTAAGTTGTTCTTTTTCTGAAGTAATCACCGAGCCATTACGTACGCGGTTTTTAGGAACTAACGCGCAATTAAGCATCGATTAACACCAAGTCTGCGATTCCTCTCCCTTTCCTTAAAACTCTAGCACGGTCAAAACAGTGGTAACAATCTCCTGAAACCCTAAAATACCTGAAGAGTGAGTCAAGGCACTCTAACTGCAGAATCTACAGATACTACTTACCCTAAACCCTAAAAGACAGTACTCTTACCCTAAACCCTAAAAGGCAGTACTCGCCCAAAACCCTAAAAGACAGTGCTCACCCAAAACCCTAAAAGGCAGCACTCGCCCAAAACCCTAAAAGACAGGACTCACCCAAAACCCTAAAAGGCAGTACTCGCCCAAAACCCTAAAGCTGAAAGTCAAGCAGTGCAATCTTGGACGAGGAATCTAGACAGTACTCTTCTGAACCCTAAATCACAGGGAAGTCAAATGGGGAAGAGAGAGAGGAAAGGAATCTCGGGAACCAAAAGCTGTTTAACAACCCTAATCAATTCCTGATCCACCAGCTGCCTGCCTGCTGCTGCTGCTACTGATATCTGCGTGCAGTGTTCCTGTCATGATTCCTGTAGTAGATCTTATGATCTCTGCAAAAAGAAAGAAAAAAAAACGAACAGAGATTGAGATCAAGATCCAATTTCGAGTCAAACCGACAAAGATATTGAAGCGCAGCTGCTTCAATGATCATCGGCTGATGATCGCGAGTAGGTGATGGGGAATTATGAGCAGGATTGCTGCCGCCACCTAAAAAACGCAGCTACCCTAATGAATTCAGCGCAGGCGCAATCTGATACGAATGATTTTCTCGCCTTGCGCCCTGCAAAGCTGCTGCAATGCTCTGTGAAGAAGAAGAAGAAGACGATGATGATGATGATGGTGATGATGATGATGATGCTGATGGTGGTGGTGGTGGTGGTGGTGGTGATGATGATGATGACGATGATGATGATGGTGCTGGTGATGATGATGATGATGGTGATGATGTGATGATGATGGTGGTGGTGGTGGTGGTGGTGGTGATGATGATGATGATGACGATGATGATGATGGTGCTGGTGATGATGATGATGTGGTGATGATGATATGATGATGATGATGATGATGTTGATGATGATGATGATGATGATGATAATGCTGGTGGTGGTGGTGGTGATGACGATGGTGGTGCTGGTGATGATGATGATTATGATGGTGATGATGATGATGGTGGTGGTGGTGGTGGTGATGATGATGATGATGATGATGGTGGTGCTGGTGGTGATGATCATGATGGTGATGTGGTTACAGTGATGATGGTGATGTCAGTGATGATGGTGATGGTGGTGGTGGTGGTGGTGATGACAGTGATGATGGTGATGATGATTATGATGGTGATTATGATGATGATGATGATTATGATGGTGATTATGATGATTATGATGATTATGATGGTGATTATGATGATTATGATGATTATGATGGTGATCATCTTCTTCTTACTCTCGCGGTTCTCGATTCGCTCATCAGAGATTCATCGATTGTGGTAGCTTATATTAATCAAATCGGATCGTTTTCTGCGTCTGATCATCATCATCATCGATCCATCCATTCATCCATCGGTCACAGATCGTTTTCCGCGTACTACTAACGATGTCGATCCCAATGATCTAGAGTCGATTGCCGATCGGAGTTTTAGCCGATCATCGATCGATCTGCTTGAGCTAATTATAATTGTGTACGATCGATCCGCATGAGCTAATTATAATTGTGTGTACGATCGATCCGCATGAGCTAATCATAATTGTGTACGATCGATCCGCATGAGCTAATTAAAACGATCGATCCGCATCAGCTAATTATAATTGTGTGTACGATCGATCCACATGAGGTAATCATAATTGTGTACAATCGATCCGCTTGAGCTAATTATAATTGTGTGCGATCGATCCGCATGAGCTAATTATAATTGTGTATGATCGATGATCGAGACATAACATTAATTTAGGCAGCCTGCAGCAGATTAATTGGCGGTACCGATCATGTCCCGTTATCGCAGACATCGATCTAGAAGTCCTTAATTCCAACTTAATTTGATTAGTGATCGATCTAGAAGTCCTTTATTCCAACTTAATTCGGTTAGTGATCGATCTAGAAGTCCTTAATTCCAACTTAATTTGATTAATGATCGCCCCCACATTCATTTCAGGATCAAATTCGATCTGACTGCGACTTGCATCGATCAAGATCATTCGATCCGATCAATCGATTCAAGTCGAGACTAGCTCTGTAGTAATTCGATCGATCCATCGAATCTCCATGCGGAGATCAACTATGTCATAATTCGACGGATCCGTCGATTCCGAACATCGATCCATGCAGAGTCGATCAGCTTTGTCATAATTCGATCGATCCATCGATCCGATCATTCAAGCTCCATGTGGAGATCAGCTATATTGCCATTCAATCGATCCATCGATCCATGTGGAGATCAGCGATATTGCCATTCGATCGATCCATCGATCCACGTGGAGATCAGCTATGCCATTTGATCGATCCATCTGGACATCAGCTATGTCGTTAATTCGATCAACCCATCGAATCTCCATGTGGAGATCAACTATGTCATAAATCAGCTCATTTGTCGATCCGATCATCTATCAGTGTGGAGATAGGCTATAATTGCTATTCGATCATCGATCGATCGATCCGATCGTTGATCAATACATCCATCGATCCGATCATCGATCCATACATCCGTCGATTCAATCATTGATTCGACGAATCATCGATCCGACCACTGATCGATCGATGCACAATAGTACCTCACATGTTGTGGCTAGAATCGCTGCAGCTCTCGAATGATGAATAATATCGCCGATGATCGGCCGATAACGGCAACGATGTGACAGGTTTCTGACTACTCCTTGTGCATTAATTTCTGCTTACACTTGCAAGTTCAGTAGAGAGTCGCTGTCGAACAGTACTAACTATACTACCACCGGCTTTAATTATATCGAGGTGCAGATGAAATTCAATGAGTTAGAGATCATCACCACACGAGTCCAAGATATTCTGTTGGCCGATTGGATCAACGTTCGATGGATGGATGGATCGATGGGACTGCGATCAAGCAACCAATGGTCATAGCTTTCTCGTATGATATCGGATTTAAGAGTTCAAATTACAAGTGAATCAAAGCTAACAAAGTAAGTTATAATAACAACTGTTGAATGATCAGCTAGATGCAGTACTAGTTGTAGTGCAGATCGATTGCTCATCGGATCCGGATGATCACTAGAGTTGCGATGATCGTCAGCCACGTAAGAAATATTCGTGGACTACGTACCATTACAATTATCCGATTGCGATCATTAGACGATTGCAGGTGCATGATCATCGCAAAGCATAATGTTAGATCCTGGGTGTCATGCAATATTTTGCCGGTATAAGTCGGATGAATCGCAAAGCGGAAGATGGTGATGATCAGAGTGATGAATAATTAATTGCTCGGAATCCATCATCATCATCATCATCTTCTTCTTCTTCTTCTTCTTATGCTTTCTTCATAATCAGCATCATGATCTCAGGATCCCCGAACCCTAAACCCTAAACCCTAAACCCTAAACCCTAAAAAACCCAGCAACAGCAGCATGCAGCTCATGCAGATTGATTCATTAGATTCAGGGAAGAATTACCAGCAGCAATGCCTAACCAAATTTATAAGTTCACATTTCAAAGGCTCGCTAAAACACTGGAGATCACATCGAAATCGATCCCTAGTTCTCCTGAGAAAACACTGGCCCCACGCGATTCATCGATTAACACCGAATCAATATTAAGCATGGCACTCAATCAACGTCCAGATCGACCGATTGATTGACAACTCGATCGACCGATGGAGCACGGAATTACGATCGATCGAGCGATCAGCGCAGAATTCATCGCGCGAATCGGTCTGATCGACCGATTAAGCACGGAATTACGATCGGTCGAGCGATGAGCGCAGGATTGATCGCGCGAATCGATCTGGTCATCGGCCGATGCCTAGCGCAGAATCGTCGCGCGAATCGATCGGATGGACCGATGATTTGGCGCGGAATTATAATCACGTTTGATCGATCGGATGGACCGATGATTTGGCGCGGAATTATAATCACGTTTGATCGATCGATCGGCCGATTATTAGCGCAAAGAATCATCGCGTGAATCGATTGAAGCAAAGAATCATCGCGTGAATCGACTGGAACGCACTACCGCGGAACGGAAGAATCGATCGATCGATCGGATGCGAGATTCATCGTCGATGGGACTAGCGGATCATCGAGAGATTGATCGTGGTTGGAGCAGCATGAGCAGCAGCTGCGCAGTATAAAAGCAAGCGAATGGTTTCTGCATGCAGATGGGATTCTCGCGGAGTGATCGGAAGGAAGAAGCCCATCGATCGATCCAGCGATCCCGGAGATCAGAAATCGGAGCTCCGAGAGATCCGAGAGATCCGAGAGATCCGAGAGAGAGATTGAAGCAGAAGCCCGAAGGACGATTCGATTCGGGCGAAGCTGATGACGAGGATCGTAAGATCATGGTGGGCGATGGCAGCGGCGATGCTGCTAGCGGCGGCGCTGTCGGGATCATCGCCTGCAATTCGACGCTGCAGCGCCGCCGCCGCTGCTGCAGCGACGGATCATCGCGCCGCGGATCATCGCGCCGCGGATCATCGCGCCGCGGATCATCGCGCGGATCATCATCATCATCATTATCATCATCGCAGCAGCAGCAGCAGCACTGATGATCATCGCATCGATCATCAAAGCAGCAGCAGTGATGATCACCGCATCGATCATCAAAGCAGCAGCAGCATCGCTGCTGATCATCGCATCGATCTTCAAAGCAGCAGCGGCGGCGGCGGCGGCGCAAGCAGTGCCCCGGATCAGTCGTCGATCATCGGCCTGAAGAACGCGTTCCCGGGATTGTACATTCTGGGCGATTCTCTGGTGGACGTGGGCAACAACAACTACATCTCCACCATCGCCACCGCCCAGGCCCTGCCCTTCGGCATCGACTTCCCTTCTGGCCCCACCGGCCGCTTCTCCAACGGCAAGATCCTCATCGATTTCCTCGGTAACCATCCATCATCCTTCTAAACTGTTAATCAATCCATGGGTGCAATCATGGATCGATCGCTCGCTGTAATGATCGGTCGCTCGATCGATCGCTGTAATGATCGATCGATCGCTCGATCGCTGTAACGATCGATCGATCTCTCGCTGTAACGATCGATCGATAGTTCGCTGTAATGATCGATCGATCGCTCGCTGCAATGATCGATCGCTCACTGTAATGATCGATCGATCGTTCGCTGTAATGATCGATCGATCGCTCGCTGCAATGATCGATCGCTCGCTGTAATGATCGATCGCTCGCTGCAATGATCAATCCATCACCAATCATTCGTGACAATGATCCCAATCACAATGGAGTCGATCGCAGCGATGAACGATCCATCCCAATGATCCGATCACAATCGTCGGGGCACAATCATTGAGATCACAATCGTCGTCGATCACTGTAATGATCGATCGATCACCAATCATTCGTGACAATGACCCCAATCACAATGGAGTCGGTCGCAGCGATGATCCATCCCAATGATCCGATCACAATCATCGGGTCACAAACCATCGAGATCACAATCGTCGATCGCTGTAGTGATCAATCGATCGCTGTAATGATCGATGGATCACCAATCATTCGTGACAATGACCCCAATCACAATGGAGTCGGTCGCAGCGATGATCCATCGCGACGATCCATCCCAATGATCCGATCACAATCGTCGGGTCACAAATCATCGAGATCACAATCGTCGGTCACTGTAATGATCGAATCATCAATCATCCGTGACAATGATCCCATCACAATGGAGCCGATCGCCGCAGCGATGATCCATCACATTGATCCCATCACAATCGACATCGGTCACGATTGTCGGTCACGATGATCCATCACAATCGATCGCATTGATCGATCACAATGATCCACCACAATCAATCTCAATGATCATTCACAATGATCCATCACAATGATCGATCGCAATCAAACTCAATGATCCATCACAATCATCGATCACTGTAATATATTGGCCTCTCGATCGATCGATCGACCGATCAATGCATATATTAGTTACTACAGATCGATCAGACATGTATAATATCGATCTGCCAGCAGATCATCCCCGTCGCTGCACATTAATTTACAATCATCACATCCACGCCTTAATCGGTTCATGTTGCAGCTTATCCATCCATATTCTTAATGTTGTCGATCGATCTGTGATTGATACAATCGATCGCCGTCTGTGATCAGCTCCAATCATTCGCGCCTCTCGATCGTCGACGCATATATGATTACAGATCGATCGACACATACAGTATATCGATAGGTTAGATGCTATCGGATGCATATGTGCCGATCGATCAGCGAATCTGTGCTAATCGGTCTTCGTGCCGATCGATCGATCGTTATTTGTGGGCTCTGATCATTCGTGCCTGCAAATCAATCGGAATATTCGCGCGATGATCCGCCTCATGGCATGGATCAATATCGCCGCCCGATCATTCTCCCGATTTCACCCTGCTGCTGCTGCTGCTGCAGCATTCCCAACCCCTAATTAGTTCAGAGTAACAATTCATCGCCCAGATCAATTAGAGACTGTTTTACGTTAATGTCCCCTCATCGATGGATGGATGATCATCCTCCAGTACAATTAACCAAATCCATTCGCTATTTCATCTCTCCAGTCCCTGATCAATATACAATGTTTGAGGTCCACCCAAACAATGAATGGTTAAATTCGTGATTTTTAGTACTGCAATTCATCCGTCCACTCTGAGAGATATGGATTGCATTGCGAGGAAGTGCAATCAGTCCAGTGTGATTTGCTGTAATCACAGCAAATCAATCATATCATATACATGAAGCGGTGCAGTCAGTCCAGTGTGATTTGCTGTAATCACAGCAAATCAATCATATCATATACATGAAGCGGTGCAATCAGTCCAGTGTGATTTGCTGTAATCACAGCAAATCAATCATATCATATACATGAAGCGGTGCAATTAGAAAGAAAGACCGAGAGAGAGAGAGAGAAAGATACATTAACAGTCTTCTCATTACAGTAAATCAATCAATCATGATACATGAAGTGTTGCGATTAGAGATTGAGTAAAGACCGGGAATCGATGCAATTATACATGATTTCTCGTGGATTGCCGCTAATTAAGGTATAATTGCATATATATGCATGCAATGTCAAAGGATAGATCATAGTGTACAAATCCATTAGAATCCACTGGCTAGGAAACCGTAGCACCCAGGAACCAATGAGAAATCACCCATCACTACCTGTATCTGAAGATGACAGCTAGAACTTCAATGTGCTGGCAAGCGAATCTTTTCCCAACCTCCAGCTAATCTGTAAAATCACTGTCGCAGAGCATGTTGATGTGACATGGACTGATTTTACCTGCATCAAATCATTCCTGGTACAGTTCTCATATATATATATATATGAATGTATGTATGTACAGTTCTCGTAAGATTCGGTAGCATTTGTCCTTGAATGATCAGAAAAAGCATGAAATTGATCCGGATCAAAGTATATACATTGCAATTTTTAGCCACTGAGTCTCACTGTTGGGCATCCTTCTTTTGCATGTACTGAATCATGCAACCCAAACTGTAAAAATCGCCCATCACTCATGCTGGTGCGCATCATTCGCCACCATAGCCACTATGGCATGATAGTTAGTTATACACAGGAATCAGAAAAATTCATCCTGATTCAACCCAACTGATCATCAGAAAATGTCATATCCTGAATTCAACCAACTGATCAGAAAAAGTCCTCCTGATTCAACTCCAGTGCCACCAACAAACCCATCACTCCAAACTCTCCTTGGAACTGATCCGACCAAGGATATCAGCTAACATGTGAAGCTAACATGTGAAGAAAAAAAAAAGCGCTACCACCACATCACAACCATAGCTGCGCGAGATGATCGATCATGGCGCTGACCAATCGATCAGGATGTGACTGTGAGAATCACAGAGAATTATGCCCAATGGGCAGTTAAAACGTTTCGTGATCTGAGAGAGGTTCAATCAATCATATAGGTATAGGACAACAAGAGCCACGAGGAAAAACGGTGGGGAAATTCGGTAGAGGTAGGTAGATAGAGCCCTGATGATATACACATACTCTGCATTCAAAGTTCTGAAGACAATTTTGTCTGACAGAGAAAAAAACACACAGGCAAGAGGCATTCTACCCACTTCATGGGCCCTGCAAAAGATGGGACATGACTCACCAGCAATTAGTTTGTAAGCTTCTGGCAACGTCTCATCATCAGTGTGTCCAAAGGAAAGGACAACAAGTGGGGCTCAGTAAGTAGTACATAGTGCCATGAAACAGTTTTATCTACAGAAAAACCCAGTTCATGCACAAGCAACAATCTACTCTGCACATATTATATCAGAAAAGCAGCACAATTCCCATTCGATCCACAGGCTTCTGTCAAAACATGAGCCCACTTCGATGCTTTCTTTCGGATTTTACCCAATTCCCCGACAGGGGGGAAGAATCCCCAGTCCTCGGAGAGAATGGAACAGTTTTTACAGTTCGAACCGATCCGATTTACGCAGCTTTGGACCAGCGTCCTCAGGTCCCCACCTGATCATGCCCTTCCTTCTTGGCTAGACAAAAGCCTACAAGCTGTCGACCACAACACACAGGAAATATGCCCTTGGTCAGTTACATAGACAGTTTAGTACTGTTTACTAGAATTATGCCTTGACAATTACCAGAATTCCTGTTGCTAAAAATGAGATACACTCCACAATATTTAGAGAAGAATCACAATGCCCTGCAGGACAAAAACAAGAGTTAGTTACCATGACAAAACCCGCCATGGAGAATCACACCGAAGTTGACTGTCGGTCGAACTCAAGCTGCAAGTATAATGAGCTATATGTAGATCTATACACATGTAGAGATCGATCGATCTGGACGAATAGATATGCATAATTGGGTATCGAAAAGTTGGACTCTGGGATCTGAACTGAGCAGCTTCAGTTATGACTTTGGTGATAAAGTTAAGGCACACTGTCATGAATACATCAGTTTCTCTTACAAGACCTTGCCAACTTACTCATCGAACCACCACCGATGTAAGATAAACCTGCTGGAACATGTTCAAGAAGAGGCCTTTATTACTTGTTCAAAGAGGAGTCCTGTGTTTGTTGCCTATGTAAGCAGAGAACTTGTCGCATTAAGGATCAGCATTGTGTTTGTTAATGTCTATCTATGTAGCGGAGAGGATCGGGCTTCCATATCCACCACCATATCTGGCTCCGACAACGAAGGGACCAGTCATACTGAAAGGGGTGAACTTTGCATCGGCAGCTGGAGGCATATTGCGAAGCACGGGTTATAACTTTGTGAGTATGGAAGAGATGCATCTACACTCACATCTACACACATATATCTCTATGTCTAATGTACCAGATTGTAAATCCATATACTGTGATGAACAGTTCTAGCTCTGATTGCTTCATGCCCCATGCTCTTCCTTCATGGATTGAATCATGGACATGGAAGCAAAGAAAGTGGTAGTCTAGATCTATTCAGGGAACTCACCAGCTGGCAAAACCAGCAAGATGAAAGTCTCTTTGGATCCAATAATTGCTTGTGCCTTCTGATGCTGATGATCTGCCCTGTTTCCATAGATTGGTCGAGTAGATCTGGACACACAACTGACTTGGGTCGCCAACAAAGTCCAAGAGATCCAATCGCTGCTCGGAGCGGAAGCAGCCGCAGAGCATCTCGCGAAATCTCTTTTCCAAGTGACGATCGGCGCCAACGATTACGTCAACAACTATTTCTTGACAGGTTCTCCGACGAGGCTCAAATATAGACCGGCGCAGTATCAGGAGCTGCTCCTCGACAAGTTTTCGGCACAGCTTGCAGTAAATCCATCCATCATCTTCACCTCCGATCCTGTGTTTTTGCTTTTAATCAGATGATGGCATGGCAGCAAAACAGATTTGACAAGCTGCAATGAGGCTTAAACTTGCATGCGTCATTGGCAAATGAAGCATATTAGGCCAATTGCATGCCATTATCCATATATTTCCATGGGCAAAGCTTGTCAATTTATCATAAGAATCGCCATGCTTGTTACTTGACATTCTTCCTTTGCTGCTTGTTTGAAGGAACTGTACAAGCTGGGAGCCAGGAACATTCTAGTGAGCGATGTCGGGGCTATCGGCTGTATCCCATCGCAACTTGCAGTAAAGAGCATCAATGGGGAGTGTGTTGATTCCGACAATGAGCTCGCACAGAGCTACAATGCAGGCCTGAAGGAGATGCTCGCCCAATTGAACTTCCAATTTGGTGATGCTAAATTCATCTTTGTAAACACCTACGACCCGACTTATGAGTACAGCAACAACCCCACAAAATACGGTATTGCTCTGCTTCTCTTCTTGCAGCAGCTACACATATAGCTCTTAGCAAAATGATCTTTCACAAACTAGGTCTAGAAACCTTGCTGAGACCTCAGCACACACACCTGATTAGATAAAGGTCCATATTTGTCAGATTCTCCGCTCGCAAAGGGGAAGATCCGTTCCTTATCACATTGATATTTGAACCCACTTTGGCTCCCCCCATAGCCTCAGATTTATATTTTTTTTGCAACAATCAACAGGTTTCAAGGTCGGGAATCGAGCTTGCTGCGGCGGTGGAAGGTTCAACGGGAGATTGCTGTGCTTACATTTAATAGCCGAGGTATGCCCAGACAGAGCTGATTACGTGTTCTGGGATGCATTTCATCCTACCGAAGCTGCTTCCAAACAGCTGTTTGAAGGCCTTAGTCAACAGGTCCAAAAAAGTATCCCCACTTAGATCCATTTTCCTGCAGCTCTCTCTCCCTATATATATGTAGCAAATCAAATCTATCTATCTATCTATCTATCTATCTCTATCTATAGCACCCTCTGGGAGATCCATCATTCTGTTGAAATCGAGATTCGCACGGATCGGATATCAATAATGAAATTGCTTTCACCGCCGTGTTGGAACAAGGTGCTTGCTACCTGGATCAATGGCATCATTGCAGAGCAAAGCAACAAATCGAGGTTCAGGATGACCATGGCCATGTACTATGCCTCTGCCACACAGAATCCAAGCATCTAACGGTTCTTTCTTTTCCTCCTGGCATCAGCAACATACTATCTATTCCACGGCTATGGCCGTGGCCATGTACTATGCCTCTGCCACACAGAATCCAAGCATCTAACGGTTCTTTCTTTTCCTCCTGGCATCAGCAACATACTATCT
>JBBBWG010016623.1:0-15772 GCA_037176905.1 Azolla pinnata
GCCAACAACTCCGTCGAGGTTCGCATGCTAAACCTCAACGCCTCCAGCGCAGATCGGCCAGCCGATCCTCTCCTGCAGATCACCTATGATCTTTCCGCCCTCATCCTCCTCTCCGGCTCCGACATGTTCGTCGGCCTCTCCGCCACCACCGGCGCCAATTTCCAAGGCTGCGCAATCTCTTCCTGGAATTTCACTCTAGCTGTGCTGCAGCCGTCTGCCCCGCCCCCAGCCATCGCGCCTGCCCCCAATGCATCGTCGTCGACCAACCCGCCCGAAACGGATGTCCTCCTGCGCAAACTCGTTCCCGGCGTGGTCGCTGCCATCGTTGCCGCCGCGGCCGCTGTAGCCGTGGCGATCGTCGCTTATCGCAAGAGATGGTGCTGTTCTCTTGATCGCGGAGGAGCGTTCGCAGGCCACGGTGATGGTGACGGTGATGCAGATGGCATCGCAGAGCTCGGCGTCGCCGAGCTCGCGCTCATTCCGCACGACGCCCTCGTTCCAGCCGCGATGCCGCGCTACACATTCAACCAGCTCTCCAAGGCGACGCAGGGCTTCCACGACAAAGCGAAGGTGGGGTACGGCGGATATAGCACGGTGTACAAGGGGAGGCTGATTATACCCGTGGCGCCCACGAACAGTGCCAGGGACTGTGGCAGGCCGACGTACGCCGAAGTCGCGGTGAAGCGGCTCAACAAGGAGGGGCTGAGGAAGAGGGAGGAGTTCTTCGCGGAGATCAAGACGATCAACAGGCTGCAGCACCCGCGGCTGGTGGAGTTGAAGGGCTGGTGCTACGAGCGCGGGGAGGCGATGCTGGTGTACGAGTTCATGGGCGGAGGGAGCGTGGCGGATCAGCTGTTCGCGCGGGGGAAGAAGAAGGGGGCCGCGAACGATGCGCTACTGAGCAGCGAGGTTCGGGTGGGGATCCTGAAGGGCGTCGCGGAGGCGCTGGCGCACGTGCACGCGGCGGGCGCAGTGCACCGCGATGTGAAAGCGGCCAACGTGCTGCTCTCGGACGACATGGACGCGAAGCTCGGCGACTTCGGCCTCCTGCGCCTGCTCAAGGACGACAAGCAGATGACGCAGACGATGACGGCGGCCGGCACGCCCGGCTACACCGCGCCCGAGCTGCTCTTCACGCGCACGCCCACCGACAAGGTCGACGTGTACAGCTACGGCGTGCTCATGCTCGAGGTGGCCTGCGGCCGCCGGGCGATCGATGCCGGGCTGCTCGAGCACCATAACTCCCAGGTGTTGCTGCTGGATTGGGTGTGGTCCAAGCACGAGCGCGGCGATCTGATGAGCGTGCTCGACCCAAAGATGTTTAACGGTGGGCGGATCGAAGACGAAGCAGAAGAAGAAGAAGAAGGCGAGGGCGCCCGCGGCATCTGGCGCTGCGTCCTGCACTTGGCGCTGCGATGCTGCCATCCGATCCCCGAAGAGCGCCCGTCGATGAAGGACGTCCTCGACAGCCTCGAGCGTAACGCCCTCGTCCCCCTCGAGAAGTCGAGGCCCATGTACCGCGTCGCCCATGTCCCGCAGCCTTCTGAACTCGTCGCCGGGCTCGATTACGGATCCATGTCCTCCGGTTACGTTAGCAGCGGCGTCTATACCTCCTCAAGCTCATATGCCAGCAGCGCCAAGCTATCAAACGACGCTGCTTGAAAAAACTGGGATTCATTTCATTTGCTTACGGGGGTGGGTGTGTCGCCAAATTTGTCTCCAACTTCTGGAAGTTCGCCGGACTCACATGCTCGGTATTGTCTAGCCCGAGTTGTTCTTCTCACACTTTGCCTTGTACAACCTGTTCCAACACTTTCTTGGGTCGCGGTGCTCTGTCCTTCCCCTGAACGTGAACTCATGGATTGTGTTGTTCGGTAGAAGCCGGAGCCCCGGAGCAACTTGCTCTAATAAATAAAAAGAAGAGAGTAAAGGATCGCCAGCACTTGCTCTGATTAAAAACATAAAAAGAAGAGAGTAAGGGATCGCTAGCACTTGCTCTGATTAAAAAAAAAAAAAAGAAGAGAGTAAAGAACTTGTGTTTTCTTGTACGCTTGCCTGGCCCTTCTCAGAGGGAGGTCCAAGTTCTCGAATGTAACTTGTTTGTTGTGTTCTTCTGGGCGTAGGGCTCACGATGTGGTCTCCGAGGCGATGTTTCTAAAAGCAACGAGTTCTTCTAGACTTGATCGAAAATGCCCGCCCGACTTGATCTCTATTGAGCAAAACTGCCCAACTGGTGAGTTGCTCATTTGCTCAATCATTGCGGCATCCTTAGATCCAAACTGCCCAAAAACAAGCTTGGTCCATCAATGTGGTATTTGTGGTCCTTGCAAATAGTTCATCATCTAGATACGATGTTAGCCCATTAACTTACTTCATCAAACTATTTGATAAAGATTCAAGATTGCGACCCTCTTGGCAAGTTGAGCTTGACATCCTTCAATGGCAATCGTAACATATTGTCCATACTGTCGGGGCTATGTCAAACCATTTTGCCCAAGTCTTTCAACAACCTTTCTAAGCCACACGGCTTCGCACGCAGCTACATTGCACCCTTGTCTCAAGAAGTTCGATGGAGCCAACTTTAACTTCTTGAAAGAATAGCACGATAAAGCTCCAATGGAGTACAAACCAAAAGATTGGGTGAAGTTGGACTGGGTAACTCATGTTACTATTCGAATGCATTTGTCTAAGTTTGTATATTACATGGTCTAATCGTGTACTACATACAACACATGAGTTGTGGAAGACGCTGTCGAACATGTACGAGAAAAAGGTTGCCGGCATAAAGATTTAGTTATACTATACCTCTATACAATTTGCAAATAAAAGAATACGACTCGGTCATAACTCACCTAAACGAGTACGAAAAAATCATTTCTCTTCTCTCAACACAAAGAATGACGATCGACGACAAAGTAAAAGCACTACTACTAAAAGAGATATGTGAAGAAATAAAAAAGAATACATGTGAGAGAAAGAGAAAGATAATTATATTTCTCGGAAGGCTTGAACCGCTTGTGAATGCCTAAGATTAGGCTTTATATAGACGAGGATACAACTAATTGCATTGAATGTAATTGGTTGGGTGTAGGTGTAAATTGATAACTTAGGATAAGTACAATGTTATCAAAGACTAAAGTTACTCCATGACTGTATTCAAGGTAAATAGTTGACCTAGATTCTACGATCGAAACGTATTAACGAGATTCTACATCTAGTTATTCTTTCTGCACAGAGCTCCATTTTTTACGAGGCAGCTATGTAGAGCGCAACTCCTTTTCTACATGTTGCGCAACTTTCTCATTTGCGGTTTACTTTTTGGCACGATGACTTTTACACTACAATGCTCTTCTTTTGCACAATTGTGCGACGGTGTAGCCGCACATGTTGAACTTATCTCTCAATAACATATTGTATCGAGAGATAGATTGTTATGAACTGTTTGGTGCATACGATCTCTCAAGAATATACTTGATAGAGAAATAGATTGTTATGAACCGTTCGGTGCATACGACCACCTTTTAGTGCATGAACCTTCTTATAAATGTCATCTTCTTTCCTTCAACATAACCTCTCCGTCGTTCTCTGTTCTGTTTCATGTGTTATTGCTTATTCTATCACAGTCCATGTTCTCATTCTCTTCCTCCTGCTCCTTCCAATCTGGAGTGGTTGCGTTAGAGTGAAGCTACCTTGACTTTACCTTCCCCTTTCCCTTCTTCTTTTTCTTTCCTCTACTTCTACATTTACTGTAGCAGGTGTTGCTGATGTTAGTTCTAGCATATGACCACTATCCTTTTTTCGTGGTTGGGTCAAGCTTCCAAGAAGCCGACACTTTGTCTAATGGCAAACAACAGCCATCATGAATGATCCATCCCATGGGCATCCTAGCGAGCGAACGATCTGATTAGTAACGCTGATTTGATGCGCTCTCTACCAGCAAGCACTACTTGTTGATTCTCCTCTTGCCATCCACTACGTCTGACTAGACAAAGGAGCAGCACAAAGAATGTTTGTTCGGAGTATCATGCTCATCTAGAAGATGAAGCTCCGACATCGGGGCACTTTTGGAAATCTTCCCTCCAAAATTGTATGCACCCACTAAAATCTGACCGAGTCGATTCCCCGGGTTTTCATACGAGTGGAAATCGAGATGGTTGTTACCAATGTTTGCGCTTGCTGTCGCAGACATCATTGTGCATTTCGGATCGGTCGAGAAAGTAAAATGTTTGTGTTACATGCACTTACTACATCGTCCCCTCCTATCTCTGAGTTCGTGTGTAGTAGCTGTGGCCATGGCAACAACGCTCTGTATCTTGCTACGAGTAGTCGTTATGATATATACAACCACCTGCTGCTCTGCTACCGCTAGTGCCGAAGGCCGCGAAGTAGCGATCGGCACGTTCAGCTTCGCCGGCCTAACTCCCCTGCCCCCGGAGCTCAGCACACAGGGCAACACCACCATCTACGGCGACGACAACAAGATCTGGCTCACGCCCGATCTCGACAGGCAACAGACAAGCCAGATGCGCTTTAAAACGGGGCGCCTCGTATGCACCACACCACTGGCCTCGCTGATCGCGGGGAGCGACAACAACGCGAATCATGCGCGGGCGCTGGCCGAGATCGTGTCGTTGCAGAGCACGTTCGAGTTCCAGTTCGTGACCCCGCCCATCGGGAGCGGAACGGGCGGCGATGGCATGGCCTTCTTCCTCTCGCCCAACGGGCTTTCCATCCCCGCGAACAGCACCGGCGGAGCCCTGGGCATCGCCGATTACTACACCGCCAACGTCACCGATCCGTCGCTCCGTCTCTTCGCCGTCGAGTTCGACACCTACCGGAACTCGCGGCTCCAGGACCCCAACAACAACCACGTCGGCATCGACATCGACGGCCTCGTCTCCAGCGTCACCTTCAACGCGACCTCTACTGCCCTCGACCTCTACTCCAACTCCACCTTCCGAGTGTGGCTCGACTACTTCTCCGCCAACAACTCCGTCGAGCTTCGCATGGCAAACCTCGCCGTCTCCGGCGCTGATCTTCGGCCTCTCGATCCCCTCCTCGGCCTCACCTATGACCTGTCCACGCTGCTCCTCGACCGCTCCGGCTCCGACATCTTTGTCGGCCTGTCCGCCAGCACTGGCGCCGATTACCAAGGCTGTGCAATCTCTTCCTGGAATTTCACGCTCACAGCTGCGCTTCAGTCTTCGTCGTCTGCCCCAGCTGCACCCCCGACCATCGCCCCTGCCCCGACTACCCCCTTCCCCACCACGTTGACGGAGCCTTCCTCAACCGGCGCCCAAATTCGCAAACTCATCATCATTCCCAGCGCCGCCGGTGCCATCGTTGCCGCCGTGGGAGCTGTGGCCGTGGCGATCGTAGCTCATCGGAAGAGATGGTGCTGTTCTCCTGCTCGTGGAGGCGCATTGGCCGCCGACAGTCATGACGGCGATGATGATGATGATGACGACGACGATCGCGTCCCAGAGCTTGGTATTGCGGAGCTCGCCCTGATTCCACAGGATGCCCTCGTTCCAGCCGCCATGCCGCGGTACAGGGTCGGCCAGCTGTCCAAGGCGACGCAGGGCTTCCATGACGATGCCAAGGTGGGGCACGGTGCATTTAGCACGGTGTACAAGGGGAAGCTAGTCACCATGCAGGCGCGCACGGTTCATGTGGCTAATAGTAGTACTAGGGAAGCGACGCCGATGTACTGCGAAGTCGCGGTGAAGAGGTTGAACAAGGAGGGCCCGAGGAAGATTGGCGAATTCTTCACAGAGATCAAGGTGATCCATACGCTGCGGCATCCGCGGCTGGTGGAGCTCAAGGGCTGGTGCTACGAGCGAGGGGAGGCGATGCTGGTGTACGAGTTCATGGGCAGCGGGAGCGTGGCGGATCAGCTGTTCGCGCGGGGGACGAAGAAGGGCGCCGCGAACGATGTGCTACTGAGCAGCGAGGTCCGGGTGGGGATCCTGAAGGGCGTCGCGGAGGCGCTGGCGCACGTGCACGCGGCGGGCGCAGTGCACCGCGATGTGAAAGCGGCCAACGTGCTGCTCTCGGACGACATGGACGCGAAGCTCGGCGACTTCGGCCTCCTGCGCCTGCTCAAGGACGACAAGCAAATGACGCAGACGATGACAGCAGCCGGCACGCTCGGCTATGCCGCGCCTGAGCTGCTCTTCACAAGGACGCCCAGCGACAAGGCCGACGTGTACAGCTACGGCGTGCTCATGCTGGAGGTGGCCTGTGGCCGTCGGGCGATCGATGTGGGGCTAATGGAGGAGCCCGATACTCCTCAGGTGCTGCTGCTGGATTGGGTGTGGTCCAAGCACGAGCGGGGCGAGCTGATGAGCGTGCTCGACCCGAAGATGTTTAACGGTGGGCGGATCGAAGAAGAAGAAGAAGAAGAAGAAGAAGAAGAAGAAGAAGAAGAAGAAGAAGAAGAAGAAGAAGCCGAAGAGCTCGCCCGCGGCATTTGGCGCTGCGTCCTGCACTTGGCGCTGCGATGCTGCCATCCGATCCCCGAAGAGCGGCCACCGATGACGGAGGTGCTCGACAGCCTAGAGCGTAACGTACTCGTCCCTCTCGACAAGTCGAGGCCCGTGTACCGTGTCGGCCCTGGCTTCTTGCCTTCGGTAGAGCTTAGTGCTCAATCAACTTCCGCTTCTAGTACTAGTGTCCCCTCTAGTGGCCTCTCTAGCTCCTCGACGTCCTGAGGATCATAGATATTCCAGGCGGTGGCAGCACCTGACAGTGTAGCCGATTCGTATATTGTCAGCTTGAATTGTAGCCAAACTCTGGTTTGCAGGAACCATCGGCCTCTTCGCCTTGTACAACGATGGCTCCAATACATTCCCACCATACTTTCATGCTTATGTTATTTTGATTCTTGGAAGTACACTCTAAAAACCATTTCCTCCAATATCAATATTATAAATTATGTTATTGATAGTCGTCCAGGTTACATTTTATGACTACGATACTATGATTCCAATTGCAAACATTATCCTATCTTTTCTCAAAGACATGCTGAAATAACACTCCGTCTTCTCTTTGTGATAAAGAAGAGAAAACAAAAAGGCTGCTTGCCTCATAGGGGACATAGAGAGGAGAGAGAGATAGGAGAAAAGAGATGTAATAACTGCTATATATGATTATGTATCTCTGTATATGTCTATATAAGTTACATCATGGCCTTGTAGGCCGTTATATAGTTGTGGTGGGTTTGATGGTGTGAAGGGCGGTTATTTATTTATTTATTTATATCTTATTTATCTAACTTATTATTCTCACACCGGGCCTTAAGTTAGATAATAGTGATTACGTTGGTTTTAGCCTATCTGATTACAACTTTAACTGTAATATTTAGATTTTTTCGTAGACTTTGTGAGAAAGTCTACCCATTAATGTTCTTCAATGCGCACATGTGCTATCTCAATATTGCTTTCGTATAGTAGTTCTGTAGTGAAATGAAGCTTCATGGCAATATGCTTGGTTAACTCAGAGTGCTTAAGGTTCTTCGCAAGTATTATGGCTGACATGTTGTCCATCAAAGGAGAAGTGGATGATCTTGGAATAAAATTGTCTCTCTCAAGAAATACTTTAGTTGAATTCATTCCTTTAACGCCAAAGTCATCGCCATGTATTAAGCTTCAGTTGATGAGAGTGTGACCCGTTCATGCTTTTTACTTTGCCTTGAAATGGCTCTACTTGAGAGACAACACAAATAACCAGATGTTGATTGTAATGTCTCTTCATCACCCTCATAATTGACATTTAGGTACTTAGTTAAATATGGTTGCAGAAGAGGTTGACTTGCCGAGCATGTGATGCCGAAGTCCTTAGTTTCTTGAAGGTACCTGAAAAAGCGCTTCAAGTGTTGGGTGTTGATAGGACTTGGTGCCTACATATAATGAGATAGGAAGTTAGCTGCAAAGTATATGTCTAGCCTTGTGCATGTCACAAGGTACCGGATGCCACCAAGGATGCTAGCATAAGGAAATGTCACCATGTCAGAGGTTGTGATCATTGCTAATGATGAGGTTGGGGTTTTGGCTTTCAGGGAGATTGGTAAGGGTGTTGATACCCCTTTACATGTGGACATGTTAAGGCCATAGGAGGGGTCTTGGAAGACTTGGATGCCAAGGCAACAGTGGAGTGCTCCTATATCTTGTATCAAGAGTGATGCATGGAGTTCATTCTTGGCCTTGGATAGTACATCATTGGAGTTGGATAAGATTAGGATGTCATCCAGATAGATGGCTAGTATTAGAATTACATTGGGACCATTTCAAATATGTACATTTGGGTCGGATTGGAAGCGAATGTAGCCAAGGTTATATATACAAGTGGTGAATCGTTAATACCATTGACGTGGGGATTGTTTGAGGCAATAGAGGGATTTCACCAATTTACAAACATAATAGGAATGATCCTTACAAATATAAACTAGCGGTTGCTCCATGTAAATATCTTAATGAAGGTCACCATGGAGAAATGTGGTTGGAACATCCATTTGATGAACGATGAGGCAAAATTGAGCGGTGATGGCGAGTAGAGCCCGGAAAGAGGTGATCCAAAGTATAGGAGAGAACCTCTCATTGTAATCCATGTTAGGTACTTGTGAGAAGTCACGTGCCACCAATCATACTTTGTAGCGCGAGATCGAACCGTTGGCATTGAACTTCTTTTATAGTAACCCCCAATATGACGGTGGTAGTACTAGTCGCCATGTTTCGTTTTCCATGAGAGATTGATATTCCGTGTCCATGGCTTTACACCATTAAGCGGCTTCTTGTCCTAAGAGAGCTTCTTGTATAAATAGTGTCAAACGAGTCATGGTTGTATAAATAAGGTCATCGTCAAAAGAGTGCCCTTGGATCATATGGTAAAAGGTTTTTAAGGGATCAAAGTATCATCTAGTGATTTTTGTTTAGAGTTAAGGAGTACACTAGATATTAGGATGTTGGTTTTCTCATAGATCTCTTTTTAAGGATCGAACTTTAGGAGCTTTGGGTAGACGGGTTTTGGGGATTGGCTCTAGTGGGGATGATTGATGAACGGACTCTACAAGTATGGAGGGAGGTAGAGGTTGATTAGAGTTTCATGGTGTGGTTGGGGTAGAAGTTTTACAAGCTCTTAAGGTGGGGCTAGATGTATAGGTAGGTTATGCATTGGGAGAATCGGGAGATAAATAAGATGTCATTTTGGTGCTAAGAGACTATAGACGTGTACTAAGTGGTGTTGGGATTGGTGTTTGAGTAATGGGAGTGAAAGTGTTTAGTAAAAAAGAAATGAATTAGGATGGCTCTTCCCATTAAACTTGAGGGTTAAAAAGAAGAGTTGGAGATGATTTGGAGGGAGTTAGATTGATGGATTGGGTAAAGGAAGTTATATTAGGATTATAGTTTTCAAATTGAGGGCTAACGAGGGAGCTCTCGTCAAAGTAGACCAAGTTAGCAAGGTAGAATCTCTGATGCGTGGCTGGACCATATAGTCGATACGCCTTGATACCAAACCAATCGCCATAGTCGACAAAGGTCATCCATATGCTTGTTGGGTCCAACTTGTTTCGTAGATCTAGTGCTTTCACCGGGTATGCCACACATTTAAATATTCTAAAATGTTGGACGTTAGGGGACTTACTAAATCAATGAATGTATGGAGTGGCATTGGGGTTGGTGGCGTGCGGGACTTGGTTTTGGATGTAACATGCCGTTGTCACCGCCTCTTCCCAATAGTTTTGGCTAGTCCCGCAATGAGGAGCATCACTCTAGAGGTTTCGATGAGGGTGCAGTTCTTTCATTCGGATGCCCCATTTTGTTGAGATGTGTACGGGATGGTAAATTGTTGTTGGAGGCCCTCGTCTTTACAAAAGGTTTGGAACTCACTCGAGCCATATTCATCACCATTGTCAAAGCGGGATACTTGGACAGGAAGATCATCTTGTCAAACGACAAGGTTACAATATTCTTTGAAACAGGTGAATACTTCAAACTTTTTCTTGAAGAAGTAGATGGTTGTATACTTGCTAAAGTCATCGATAAAGGTTAGGAAATAGTGCGAGCCTGTGAGCAAGCTCATTTCCATGAGTCGGCCACATAAATCGGTATGGACTTGTTGGTTGAACTAAATGGATTTTAATTGGGATCTAAGGTGACCTTTATGGCTAGACTTCCCTAAGATACATCCTTCACATAGTTTGATTGGATTTAGATATAAGGATAAGCCTACACAAAGATTATTTTTTACCATTCGGTTTAGTGTGACACTATTTATGTGACCGAACCTATAATGCTACATGAGGGTGGATACAACTTTGGTTAGATGGAGGCTATGAGTGGATGATACGCCAATTACATGATGTAAATAGTTGTAAATTCTCCACACCGTATTGTCCAAGCTTAGGGACATTGTAACACGCCAACTATTTCCAATTGGAGTCCTAGAAGAAAGGCGTTGTCCAATAACACACGCCAATCATCAAGAAATTTCAAGATTTCTTGGTTTCCCACAAGCGAGGTGTTGGCCGAATATTACGAAATTACGACGAAGTCGTAAATTCGTAATATTATAGAAATAATAAGTAGTCAGAAAATCGGAGAGATGTCGATGGAGGTCCGAACCGACACGTTGTACATAGAGACTTGGAGATCCGAAAGGGTTCCAAGCATGTATATAAAGCCTTGGCGGCTTACTTGTAAAGGGTCCGAAATCAGTATGGAAGTAGAGTCTGTTTATAATCTAAGGAGCTTTGCGCAATCTTGTATTCTTCATTCTCTGTGTCTTATGTGAGTGAGTCGAATTCTACGGCAATTCCGAGTGTACGGGTCTACGGAAATACGAAGTCGACGAATAATCAGATAAACGTACTAATCGGAGTTTACGGATAATCGGAGTTTACGGATAATCGTAGCTTTACAATTATTTCTCCATTCGTATTCAAGCACGACCAAGTCTTAGTCTTTCATCTGGAGGGCTAACACTCTTTTGGCAACCACGACGGGATCGACGAGGCAACGAGGAGTTGTTTAAGCAAGGCGACTTGGGTGATGAGGTCTTCATGGTGATAGTTCGATTGTAAGAACGTCCAAATTTCCGCCAACATGTTGTACCACCGGACCATTTGGACTTGCAGGTCTCCAAGGTCCGCTCGCTTCAACATCAACGTCATCGGCGTTGCCCACGTAAGGTAGTTTATGCCGGTAAGTTTGTCAAAGTTGTAGCGTTTTATGGCGGTCGGGACAAGCGGGGTATTGCCTTGCGTTGTAGTTGTCAAGCCGGGTGTCATCATCGAGGACCCACTAATGGCAAAGGCACCGACCAACAAGAAGAGGGCGAGGAAGTGGTAGGGAGGGAGGCTAGCCTATGGCTCTAATACCATGTGATAAAGAAGAGAAGAGACGAAGGTTTCCTGCCTCATAAGGGAGATAGAGAGGAGAGAGAGAGGAGAGAAGGGACGTAATAATTGCTATATATAATTATGTATATCTGTATATGTCTTTGTCAGTTATATCATGGCCTTGGAGACCTTTATATAGTTGTGGTGGCTTTTATGGTAAACACTCGTGAAAGGCGGTTATTTATTTATTTATTCATATTTTATTTATCTAATTTATTACTCTCACACTCATCTATAGAATGAGATCAAAATCATCCACTACCCTTCCTCTTTGTAGAGAGGTAAAAAACTAAAAAACTATACATTTCCAAAATTTTAGATAAGAAATATATTTACTAAATATATTATATAATTGTATGTAATTAAAGTAATTGGTTAAATCACTTGATTGTAAGAAATGAGGTCATTGGTTCAAATTTTGTTTGTGACACTGTTGTTATAAATATATAGTAAAGGTTGCGTCAAAACTCGCAGTTATAGACACATATAGACTCGCGTCAAACTCTTGATTCATCTTTGTGTACTAGATTCTTATTAAGTTTCATGTAAAATCCTAGCATGGAATGTTTTCACATTAACGTGTATAGTTCATTACCTTCAACATATTAAAGACATGGTCCTCACTCATCAAAACTTCAAATGTAACTTTCATTTCAACTAAATGGATATCTTAATGCACCGAGTCTAGATGGTTTGACGGATTCAGAATGGGGTGAAAATATTGATATTTCCTGATTGACATCAAGAATGGTGTTCACATTTGTTGGAGGTGCTATAGCATGGCGAAGTAAAAGGCAAAGCTCAGTGGCACTCTCAAGTATAGAAGCTAAATATGTGGTAGTAAGTCTAACAACCAAAGAAGGGTTATAGATAAAAACAATATTTGAAGAATTAGATGTCATCAATATATCAGGAATTAACATATATTGTGATAATCAATCATGGAATAAGTTAGCTCAGAACCCAAAGATTACAGATCAGAATAAAAATATTTGAGCTCTTCATTAGTTTATATGAGATCTTATTGTAGCCAAGGAGATGACAATTCATTTTACATCAACAATAACTATGTGGGCAGATTTTCTCACTAAACCCGTTCCCCAACAAAAACATTATAATTGATATACTAAACTTGGATTAAAATTGGTGAAAACCAATAAATAGAATGTTCACCTTAAGGGGGGGTGTTATAAGGAGTATAAGGTTCGCACATATAAATAGCATTGTAGTAACTTATATTAGTATTCTGGTAACCATTTAGATTACACTAACTATTAGAATTTTAGTGACTATTTAGCATTATACAAAACTATTAGTATTCTTAGGGCTATTAATATTCTAGACTATTAACATTCTAGTTTCTTAATATTCTCATACCATATTTGAATATAAATAGCCCACTTTGTACTCAAATCTATACACCTTACAAAACAATTCATTGTGTAGTTTCAGTTTTCCTTACTCTCTTGCTCTTATTATCTATCTTACTTAAGTATCTTAAGTTCTAATGCTTACACAACTAATCTTAGCGGTAAGGTTGTCATGAAAAAAACTTGGGTACATGTTTCGCTAGCTTTCCTATCCTTCAATAGAGGTACCAAGTCCCAAGTACCATTGTTATAAACATTGTCCCATTCACTTAGCATGAAACCTTATCACTATCTGTGACAATCACAAGCTAACTTTACCATACAATTTCTATAGTAAACTGAGAATTATAATCAAAATACATTATAACTCAAGTACCAATTACATCGCATTGATGTAAATCTCTAAGTCCAATTAAACCGACTGGTTTAGCTTCATATCATGTGAACAACTCTCCATATATCGTCACATAAAATGAAACACCAAAGTCTAATAATCCTATATGAGAAAGGGAATGACACATTGTATATAATATGTTTTATTTCTTCTATTTTTATTAAAGATTAAGAACTCGCAAGTATATAATATGTCTATTGTGGCCATGAGTTTTACTCTTTTGTTTTTCAAGGTATATATCTTTTTCTTTTTCATATGGACTCTCTTCTTGTGACAATAATGACATTTTACATACTTCTTTCTAGATTTATTTCTCCTCTTTTCATTTCCATTGTTATTTCTAGCTAGGCTTCTCCCACATTTCTGATCCTCCTCATAACCAGAATCTCATACAATATATACACCTCTAATTTGTGATATAATTGTAGATTTCTTACGAATTTTCTTACTTAACAAATTAGCTCTATAGATATCACTATATACTAGTTTACCTTTTAGTATACTATTATATACCAACAGTGGTACAATCTATGAGAGTACAATACAAGATATTGGGGTTGTAAATGTGAATATTGATGCGAATTTTATTTTGTTTTTCTTTATGCTTAGTCATGTCTAACCTCACATCTTGTGTAAAAAAAGGTTAAACTTTATACACGAAAATATAGAACCAAGTTAAACGTGAGATTGATGTGCAATTTGATGCAAATTGGACGTGAATTAGACGTGACTTTCAAAATTTAAATGTAAGTTAGATGCAAGTTAGACAAAAGATTGATGGGCAATTAGTTGCAAAATAGACACGACTTTGACGCATCAAGTTGCACCTAATTTATAGCTAAACTCGCATCTACTTATTGTCGATTTTTAATACATACATATATATTGATTTTTTTTAATAAAAATAATAATTTTTTAATTTAGAAAAAATTTAATCAAATATAATTTAAAATAGCTTTTCATTTTTTATTTATCTTTTCAAAAAAAGTTTTAATCACTACTAGATTTTTTTTACCTGGTTTTCAAGATGGGAATCATAACTGCGTGCCACGGATTTGGGATTTTTTTATCTGTTTTAAGCCTTGAATCCCATTGCAATTAATTACGGAAATGTATAGTTTATTAGTTTTATACCTCTCTACGAAGAGGAAGGTCGTCGATGATTTTGATCTCATTCTGTAGAAGAGAAGATGGAATGTTGTTTCAGTATGTCTTTGAGAAAAGATAGGATATTGTTCGCAATTGGAATCATAGTATTTGCAATCATAAAATAAATGTAACTTGTATGACTATCGATAACATAATTTATAATATTGATATTGGAGGAATGGTGTTTAGAGTGTATTGTAAGCATGAAAATGTGGTTGTCAAGCATTATACATATTTTTAACACCCATTTGTGCGTTATTGTACTTGGTCCATCCTCAAGAAGCAAACATTCCCCCAGGCAATGAGCTTGCGTGTTTTGAGCGCCTCCATGCACAACAGACAGCCCTTTGGTCGTCCTGCAGGGTGTTCCTTAGCCAAAGTCCCCCAGAAATGTCGCCCGGTGAACTATGAGCAATTGGAAGGCCACAATTTTCCTATACTGCTTGTGTCTCGTCAATTCCACAACATTTTGCAAACCTTGTCCAAGGAAAGGTGAACCATTATCTTGCCAACATAGTGTTTGCAGTGCTGCAAGGTCCTTGTGGCCATGGTTAGAAATTTACCGAGGTTAGAAAAGCTAGTTGTGGCTAGAATGTATTGGAAACATTGTTGTACAAGGCAAAGAGGCTGACGGTTCCTGCAAGACAGAGTTTGGCCACAATTCAAGCTAACAATATATGCATCGGCTCCATTGTTAGCTGTTGCTGCCGCCTGGAATATCTATGATCCTCAAGACGTTGAGGTGATACGATAATGTCTCACAGAAATAGGTTGTTTGGACAGGGAAGACAACTAATAACATTAAACTTGAAATGAGGAATAGATTAGATTGGAGAGCTATACTTGTGATGGCTTAAACTTCATAGAAAACTAGCATTACATGGACTAAAATGAAGTAAACTGATCCGAGAAAATTATTGTAATAATATATCCTCTGTGTGTTTACAATGGCCACAAAAGCCTGCTTTTATAATAAAAAAAATAGAAATAATACTAAATCTTAGCAGAGATGAAAAACATCACTGCCATACCAAACCTGGTAACTTGGTTTGAGTTCTTTCCCTTCAGCCGAATATTAATTGATTGTTTCCTCTTTGCTGCTGCTCGATTATGGGCGTTTTTTCTACTGTCGTCGCTCCCTTCTTTCTAATTTTCTTCTTCATATAATTTCTGGTTTTAATAAGCTTTTTCATGTTTATAATTATACCCCTGTAGAAATATATTTATACTTCTGCCCTCTTAGTTGAGCCTGTGTTTTCTAACACTCCCCTTCAGGCTCAGAGTATTTTAACGATTGAAGCTCTTGCAAATTCATTTCAGAATTGAATTGTTTCAAGTTGATAGAATCCAAAAATTTAGTGAAAATGTCTGCTTCTTGGAATTATGTACTAACATGTTGTATATCTATCTCTTTAGCAACAACCTTTTCTCTTACATAGTGATATTGAACTTCTATGTGTT
>JBBBWG010016634.1:0-15771 GCA_037176905.1 Azolla pinnata
ATGTCTGAAGGATAACAACCCTCAATTTGGAGGAAGTCGATGTTATTATTTATGTTTTTACCTTAACAAAATCAGGTCATTTAAGGAAGTCAACGATTACTATAATCAACGAGAAGTTAAAGATGAGAAGCACAGAAAAGGTGTGCCACCAAACAAGATCCTCAACTCACGATCCTGCTGATGTTGGATTACATTTGGATGAGGACAATGCTCTAATTAACAGTTTTGAAGAGGATGAAAGCTCCAATATGTCTATAAGTGGTTCTAATAGTGAAGACTTAAACATTATTGGCTAATTTTGTGGGTTTAACTGTACAACATTATTGTATTAGATTTTTTTTGTAATATTACTCTACAAGGGCCATTATGATATAAAAGGAGCCATACAAGAAGAAAAAATGAAGAAATGCTTCAATGGAACATGGGATCCCCCTACTTTTCTAAATAAAGAGGGAGATAGGGAGCAGTGGCACTACCAATCACCCCCAATCATTTAACATGAGCATGCACAACCACGAGTTAGAGAATGGGCCACCTTTTAGCATGTAAATAACGTTAAAGTAGACTCGAGTTTCTCATACGTTATCAACAACAACCAACAAAGATTTTGTAGATTCTTTCAATGAGTCTTGACTTAGAGATGTAGCTACAAATGCAAAACTCAATTTTTTTCAATATAATGTCTAGATCATTAAAAACCAGAAATTGGGTTATATACCCAAAAGTTAGGGAAAATGCCATCATAAAAATGGCCACTGAATACGACTATTATTTGACTATTATTTGACAAAGATGCTAGGAAGTGATGGTGCTGTTAGACAAGGATTGTTTGGTTTTTTATAGTTTTTCAAAATTCCTCTATATGACCTCTACAATCAAATAGTTGTTTAATTAATTGTTTTGGATATTATCTTTTAGTCTACCTCAAGTGTCAAAAGGGTTGTGCACTTGAAGCATTCATGGTATTTCTTTGCTTATGTGATTATTGAACACTAGGTTCATGTCGACTTCCTAATGTAAACATTATTGACATAATCAAAAGTTGTGATTTAGTGCCCCAAATCTAAACCTTAGCTTCATATCGTTAGTTCTTTAAAGATAAGTAATAATTTTCTAGTGTTTTCTAAACTTTGGTATGTATAAATTAGTGGTAAGCGCTTTGTATTATGTACTAATTGCACATAGGATACCTTCATATATTGTTCTTACTCTATCAATGACATGGGTGTGGAACCAATGTCAATCTTGATGTATATGTGTTGAAATTCTTCAACACCTCCAAGGATCTTCTAAGTTCCTTTATCCAAAGCCTTTCCTGAAGGTTCTGATTAAACTCTTTCAATTCTTACTCTATCTCTATCAATGATGACCATGTAAACCATATATAAAATATGGTATATTTAGGCTCATAGTGTAATGTCTACAAATGTTGAAGTTAATAGAAACATAAAGACATTATTTATGGGATTGTAATAAAGTCCAAGTTATTTGAACAGGGTTCGTCGTAGTAAAGCCCCCAAAAATGTGAATGACTCTTTTACATTGGTGTTATTATATAAACAAAAGTTTTAGGTTTGTCATTTAATTATGAAAAGTAGAATTAACTAATCACTCTATAATTTTTATGAATGGACAACCAAAGGTTTTATCTCCATAATATTTTGTTTGTAATAACATATGTGTATAATAAAGATAAATATGTTTCACCAAAATAGTCATATCCAAATCTTATTCCATGATTGTAAAATAAATTAAATATATTTATTTATTGTTAATTTTGTTTGTAGAACTTTTTTGGAACAAGTTTTGTTGGTATACCTCTTACGACATGGTTTATATTAATACAAGGTTATATGTTTTTTGAAGGAAAAACAAATATTACTTGAGCCTTTTTTATATCGACAAACAAGTTAAACACCTCCTCCCATGAATGTGAGACTTTGCTAATTAAAATCTATAGGTTATAGGCTCCTAATATCCCGACAACTCCAAGTAGGAGTTAAAAGGTCATTAATCTCATTATAGTTATAAGCCAAACTTTATATTACTGTTTTTTAACAACCTGATACGCATTTATATCAATAAACCCACTTGCTTGGTAATGGTTTTCTTTACAAATGGCAAATGCTAACAGTTTCAAAGTGTTTGTAATTTCAACTCTCTCAGATTCTCATGCCATGTCTCTATATCCAAGTTCAAAACTGTTTTAGCATATGTATTAAATGTATCACCAACATCCATTTAATTAATTATCATCAAGATGTGGTTAGGGCATTCAAGCCACACTAAATATGGACACCATCAAGCATCATGATTCTAACTCTTTCAAGTTTCATGTGCCAAAGATGAGTTAAACATGTGGGACATACAATATCTATTATTAGATCAATAAAATTAATAGTTATGCATATTGAACACGGTTGGGTGTGAATACCTAGGCTCTTGCAATGTGAATAGAATATAAAGATGGAAGGCTAACTTCATTACTTATTGATGGCAAAAAATACAACTAAAACCTCCACTGAGAACAAAGATTTGGTTCGAAATTGAGATAGAATATATATTACAATCGCCTTTTAATATGGTACCCCCCGTCATCAGTGTTGTCATCATACAACAATGGCAAAAACTTGCACAGCATTCCCTGGATAGGCACCTCAGCATCTTATACCAGAACTGGTCCTCAAAATAAGTCAATCCATCCACATATTTTGTCAGTCCTTATCGTGAGATACCAGATCCTCCCACTGATGTTGCTATACCAGCTGCTTGCATCTCCTTCAATGCAGACGCTAGCCAATCTAATCCTTCATATAATCCTTCACCTTTAGGTGCACAAGTACCTTGAATATGCCATCTTCTATTTCTAAGGTTGAAAAGACCAAAAGCTTCACATACTTCAGCAGGTGACATGGCTCCTTTCTGCCATTATATAAGGAAAAAGAATCGAATACAATCACATGGGTCTAGACAGCTTAGTAATGCCATCCAAGATTTTAAGAAATATTTAGATTTTATCACATTGAAATGAAATCTGCAATGTTTGTTACTTTATTGAAGTTGAGTAGGTTTAGGAACATTACCATATCTTGCTTATTTGCAAAAACTAATATTGCACTGTTTTTCATCAATGGATCATTAATGATAGCCTGCATAAAAGCCAAAAAGTGAATTTATAAATCGCTAATAACATAGAAATAAAGGGGATGCTGTCTTAATAATAGGGTTATGGAGACTACACTAGAGACCACAGAAAAACATAGGCATTCTTCCCAGACTGTTGTAATTTCTTATGATGCAACTACAAAGTAATCAAATGATCCACATCATTCCTTTAACAAACATGTAATCCTTCCATAGAAATGTACCTCTACCAAGCTTTTAGAATGTTTAAATCAGTAGACAAAAGAGTGATATATCATTCTCAATCACTTACTATCCTTTATCCTGGTTGAATATACACGTACAATCATTATAATCTACACCATCCCAATCATACCTGAAATTCTGCACATGCCTTCCCTATCCTTTCTCGATCCAGTGAATCAACAACATAAATCTGCATTCCAATGAAATAAATTATTAAGAGACCAGTTATGTGCAAAATGCTTCAAGTTAGGACTTTCAATTACAGTCCACTCTCATTAAATGTTCCATCTCATTGATGGAAACCTCAGCACATGATTGGGCCCACAGTTTTTATGTTCCCAGTTGTTTATCCCATCAAATGACAATGCTTCAAGAAGATGCCACCTGCATACACCTTCATATTGGCATCTCACCACTCCTTAAAATTTAGTTACAGTACATGTTCATGGGATATGGGGGGCCGTATTTTATGCTACATGCTGGGTTTCTAGCCCTTCTTTCTTGTTAAATTGCATATTACTAATTTATTCCTGTTAACCCTAACAAACGTTCTGGGGCTAAACATTGATATTAACAGTTGTTGAGAGGTCAAAAGGTCAGAAGAATGATTGTGAGATATAAGATGGCAACACTGTACACATCCATCGTGTACAGTTTAAGTTAAGATTTTATACCGAAATGTCTGAGTGCACCGAAAACATACAACTTGAAATCTGTTTTAATTTGTTGCTTTCATTTTAAAACTTTTTTTGTTTCTCTTAATTTACCTCCACTGAGAGTAGTTCTTGCTTGGTTTCCTTCGTTAAAACTAAGGCCTAAACAACAGCCACCCTTGTTTTAAATTATCAATGTATCACAGGAACTGGCATTGTATTATATAGGTTTTTGTTACCAACGCATTAGAAAAGTTTCTTAAAAGACAAACATAATTCTAAATGTGGATTATTATGCAGCTTTTATATAAATAAAGATTCTAGAAAAGCTAAGAGAATTTTTACAACAATATTCAGCAACTCTCAGGTTTGCAGTAGATGCACACTGTGGCATCTACACATCATATGCTTTTGTGACAAGGAAAGTGTTACTCTTGATTGCCGCACACTAACACAAATGTAGTGAAACAAAGATGACCATAGTCATCCATGCTCTTATTTCTTTCTATAGATAAGGTATCTCCTTACTGAGAGAGATGTGAGTGGTTTAGGACCATGCTTAGCACGAATAGTCATACCAGTTGCACATAATCTTTCCTTTACTCTCTCTGTACAGCTTACTATGAACTAAGATCCTATTCTCAATCCTTTTTATTTGTTACTGTTTGGTAATCCAACAAGCACCTACAGATTGGCCTACTCTTACCTCATTCGATAGCAATTGATTCAACATTTTGTTTTGCTTTATGCCCTGGTACGAACTTAGGGTCTCAAAAACTTTCAGCTCTGAAGTGAGCCTTAAGCTAGCCTCAAAGGCCCCCAGCTTGCAAGACAAACACTGAAGCCACTTGGGTTAACCTATTCAACCAAACTCCTTAAGCAAAAACCCCTGACTCTTCCCAAACTATGACCGAAGTAGGTGGAAAGTGACGTACCCATCCAGACTATACAGGCACACTCCACATCATGGGGCACATGTCTTTTCTATCCTTGTCTACTGACTTCCAAGATACAGGTCCACTCCAAATCATTAACTGACAAGTATAGTTCAGTGGGAATGTAGAGAAGGCCAGTTGGAAGACTATTTCGTTTGCTGTTCACCCCTGCACATCTAACAAAGAGATGGGATAGGGCGGACCAATTATCTGATTTATTAAGGAAAAAATGTTCCTGGGGGATCCTTGTGTTATACCAGTAAACCCCAAACCCCCTATCCGTGATAGTACTAGGATATGAGTCGTCAAGAGCCATTTTGCATTACTTACATTGGCTTTTGAGGGGAATGTTCCAGAATAGATCTTCAATCCATGTTGCCAAGCTGGCCTATTCTTCATTTGCCAAAGTTTGCAGCCTATCATAGTAAGTAAGCTGGCGCTGGAGTGATATTAAATGATCTGTGAACTGTTGATGCCACTATTAGTGTGGATCTCATGCTCACCTACTGTCATCTCACTCTGCCCATGCTCCCACTAACTCTGCCCTCACTGGATGTACACATGCTTTGAACATCATATCCAAATTGGGAGCAACCTAGCTGCTGTGAGGGATTGGCTCATGAAGAAACTATGTAGCCCCTTTTCCATTCAATCCATTATAATGTTTTGAAGCGAGAGCTAGTTGTCAGTTGTTGTGTGTACAAACCTTGGGGTTAAAATGAAATAGATCCAATGAATCACATAACATTGATCTATCACGATTTAACATTAATGATAAGCAACAAACAAAATCAGGAGGAAAATAAGAGATTAAGGATGTTTAAACCACACCATTGAGTAAGAACAGAGTACAGAGAAGAAGAAAGTAGGGACAGAGAAGAAAGTAAGTCCTTATGGATTTGTTCCCAAGTCCTAGTAAAGAAGTCCCACTTTATCCTACCATGCACCTTGAACCTCTCAATGGAGTAGAAACTTTCCAGACATCAAACAGTTTGATAGGTCATGCACCAAGCAAGGGAACCAGTATTACTTTTTTGAAGTTGTGGATGAAAATTCAAATGACAATGCTATGTATAATGAGAAAGTGACAAAACATGTAGAAGCCAAAACAAAGCAGCCTGATTATTCAAATCAGATAAAATGGATCAACAAATGCATGATTGTCAATACATTTTTTTTTGCTTTGTTTTACAACCCGGTATTGAGATTCTCCACAATGTGCATGTTCTGAACACAAGGCCTCTATAGCCTTGCACCTCTAGCGTGGGCCAAATTCCTTAGATGCTCCTAACTTGTCAGGCAATAGACTTAAGGTATTTCTGGAAACTCTTTAAGGGTATGTCTTGGAGTCTCCTTGAGCTGTGATTGAACAAGGGAATAGGTTCCATAACACTTGATTTCAGAAATTCTAGGGCTGGCAGCCCCACTCACACACAAGACTGTTTTTATTTCCTGGTGAGATAACAACAGGAACGTGCAAGCAATGCAAGGAAAACCATGTTGGTTAGACGCCTCTTTACAGCCAATTTAAGCATCAGAGCTGGGTCCCTACAGGAGCAATTAAGCATTGTCTCACAGAGGCTGAACATTACAAGCACACGTCCTGAGCTGTCCATCCTCGAATCTGGAACCATATCTACCATTCAAATAGTCCCTTTTTTCCACCATGCAAATATGGGTTTCTCAGAATCCTGTTATCATGAATTTGTGGAGAATAATTCCTGTCAAAAATCCGGATAGCTATACATATGGTGCAATACTCCGATAATTATCACTAGTTGTCAAGTCTCATATCTTAGGAATAACCAGCAGTGTCATTGTGAAAGCTGCTCTTCAGCCAAATATGGTCCTTATAACCCTCAAAACATGAAGCCTCATTTTGGAGCTAGGCACCACCCTATTGCCTTTCAGGCCCTTGTCATCCACTAGTAATTACAAACTTCTGACTATAGACATAAGCCATCACCCCCTTCAATCTTATGCATCTTTTGAAAGTCCATTCGTGTGATCCCTTTGTTTAAGTCTCTCACTTTATCTGTGTTCAGACAAACTGGCGTTTGTTAGTCCAAGCATAATTTTTTTTTCACGAATAGTCTAATCCATCCATTTAACACTTGATTCTAAGTTATCCACAAAGACATTGTACTTTTGCAAAACTGAGTTTGCAGAAACTTTTAGATACAGACTATCCTCTGTGCGCAGTGACCTGCTGGTCTATACAGTCAACAGCACATGACGTACTGTGCAAAGGGGGATTGGAGTGATCCATTGTTTAAAATACCCCTGAGTAGCATACTGATTTGACTAGGGGAGTGGACGCCAGCACAACACTACTATGAGTTTATGCACCTGTGTTCTTTGAAAACAATCCAACCGTGGAGATTACAGCAATACTATCTAATGCATGCATGGTGCAACTTGTTCTGAGGTTTCGGAAGAAATATTTCAGCAAGCTCATGGATGAATGAATGGCCTATGTCGCCTCAACATGCCAGAAATATGACAGCATTAGGCTTGATTTTCAAGCTATCCTTCAAGATCTGATGACACAGAAGTTAGTTTCCTGTAACATTCAGGCATTGTTAACTTTGAATTTTTAACTTGTAACGAATGACAGAAAGGATATCTACTTTGAACAAGCTATCCTACAAGATCTGATGACACAGAAGTTAGTTTCCTGTAACCTTCAGGCACTGTTAACTTTGATTTTTTAAGTTGTAATGTACAACAGAAAGGATGTCTACTTTGAACAAACAACTGTGAAATTGTGAAACGTGGCCAGTTTCGCACTGAATAGGAATAGCAAAGAAAAAAGAGACGTACTGAGACCACATTATTCACTACAGAGAGAGAGCAAAAGGATGTTGAACAAAGTAGAATGAAAGAACCCAGTCGAGCATGTTCACCTGGTGTACAGAGAGAGAGAGCACGTCTCAAATATGCCCCTACATGAACATGTAAGCACTCTAGATAGATTGATAAGCTTAGCACTCTTGTCAACAGATCACTCTTGTCAACAGATCACCTTGTCATCCGTCGTGCATGAGGGCCCCAAATTTGTGATTGCTGAATGAACAGGCTGTTGTAAATCCTATTTTATTACGTACACTTTATCTTCTATTGTTTGCAAGTTCGCATTTCAAAATACCTTCAAGCAGAACTTTTGCATAAAAGAATGGTTAAAAGAATGGTGTTTTGAATTTTCCTTAGTAAAATTTCAACGGCATCAAAGTGTATTGAGTAAAAACTTCAGCATTAAATAAGATGATGAAGAACAAGGCCATCAGTGTACAGTAGTTAAGAAAACCTAACGTAAACTAATATGGATTGGTTTTCCTTACTCAAAACCCTAGAGAATCAAGTAGGAAAGTTAAAGCATTATATAGATAGAACAATTACGACTTACCAGGCCATCAGTGTTATTAAAGTA
Source organism: Azolla pinnata (assembly GCA_037176905.1). Lineage (NCBI taxonomy): Eukaryota > Viridiplantae > Streptophyta > Polypodiopsida > Salviniales > Salviniaceae > Azolla > Azolla pinnata. The sequence continues at coordinate 8,388 of JBBBWG010016634.1, forward strand.
GTGTCTCCAAAGAGGTCTCAACTTTTCTTGGCCTCCTACATCCCAAACTGTAAAAATCACATTCTTGTACTGCACTTTTTCCACGTTGAAACCTACAATTGTTGATAGCATCCATAATCATGTCTGAGTTAGTAATAGAAATAAATGCCTTTGGGGGTGTAAAATGGTGAAAAGAGTAAGAACAAATGAATTTATGAGTACATTATTACCCTTTCTAAACTATATTGCCAATGGGAAGACTAGAATCGACAAAGTACAACCAGTATAGGTTTATACTTACCCATACACTTATGCAGAAAGATTTTCTGGTATGTTCAGCAGAAATAAATTACCAATTGTCGGTACAGTGGATAAAATTTCTCCAATGTGCAGCTTGTACAATATGGTGGTCTTGCCAGCTGCATCCAATCCAAGCATGACAACCTAAAATAGATCATGTTTTATCCACTTTAAAGTTAGTTTTTAGCTTTGTGTTCGGAATTCAGCAAATTATTTCTTACTCTTTTACATAAGCTGGTCTAATCTTTGGGATGTAAAAAGATAATGATATCTTTGGAAAAGGTTCTATATGTGATTTATAAGACAATTGAGTGAACTACGGCATTATCAGTAATAATTAAAGCACATATTTTCCGGCAAACTCTATCTTCTGCTCAGAAAATCGTATATAGATTGGACACGCATCAGTGGACAGCCGAATGTTTTCTTTTATTTTTACAGGTATTTATTTTGTCCATAGAGCAAGTGTCAATTTTCAAATGTGAAATTTCTCTGTAGGTTTTTCTGCGTACATTACGATAAATCCTGTAGGACTTTTTCTCAGCAGAAAAGAAAAAGTTGTAACCCGTGGACAGATCTGATGAATCAAAAGAAAATCGCATTCAGCTGATGCGTCGATCATGGATAGATAAATACAAGGTAAAGAAGAAATGCAACATAGAACCAATGAGACAACTTTCATCCTTCACTTATTCAAAGAGGAAATACAATCGTCATTTCAGTTTACTCCGTTGCCTGCGGGAGGGGATCGACATGAAAGAAGCAGGAAAGAAAACAGGAAACGGAAACGAAAAAGATAAGGAAGGAAAGAATCGGACTTACCCGCATCTCCTTATTTCCGAAAATGTTGTCGAAAAGCTTGCGAAATGTTTGTCCCATGAGAGAGTTAGAGAGGGAGGAGGAGGGAGAGAGAGAGACAGAGACGGACACAGATCGTCGTGCAGAAGCAGAAGACGAAGAAGAAGAAGAAGAAGAATCGACGAAACACTTGCAGGAGATGCAGCACTGCGTGAAGTGTAGGCTAAAAATATTACTCCAATTGTATGCGCTTCTATTCTTCTCTTTTTCTTCTCCGGAATCCGGTCCTGGTCTCCATATGCATGTGTAAAAATAACTACCATAAAACGGCGGAAATCGACAATTGGAAACTGTGATTTTTGTATTCCAGGCGGCCTCCCTCACTCTCCTTAGTTCGATTTCTCGCTCAGAATTCAAGATTTGGCTTCTCATTATGTTCAAGGCCTAACCCAATAGTAAGCCCAGTGTGGCCTTATGCAGAAGCAATTTATACTTGCAACGTAGACTCGAGGGGTAGCTTCCTAGAGTGTTTATAATAAGTGGCCTTGTTACATAGCTTTAGGAGAGGCATGTGACTACAATAGAGGATGGCATCAAGTTTGTGGTGTTATGACTTCTCAAATGGAGGAATAGAAACCTAGATCAATTTGACTATCATCTTTGGAGGTCAAATACTCTCTTGAGAGAGAGAGAGAGAGAGAGAGAGGGAGGGAGGGAGGGAGGGAGGGAGGGAGAGGGAGGGAGATCACTCATTTAAAATGTTTTAGATTTTGTTATAGTTCAACATTTAATGCTCTTGTAGCAATAATTCTGAAGATGTTCAAATAAAGGCATAGAAAATATATTAATTTCTTGCCAACAACAAAGCTGGCAATATCTTCATGGAAAAGGAAATCTTGAGTCGGAAGTTCAATTGAAATGTAAGGCTTCGCTCGATAATTGTGAAAATTGATAATCTGACGTTCAATCAAATGACAAGGCTTGCTAGTTACTAGCTCATTCGAGCATGTGTCTTTTAGTTATCTTCTTCTCCATACATGTTGCGTCAAAGCTTTGTGTTTGTGAATAATAAGTTGACGCTAACAGTCCCATTGTTGTAGACAAGTCATCTCTTAAAGACGCAACCTGATTAAGACATCTGACCTGACACATAAAGTCCAAAAACTTGTTAAGAACCACAATATGATTTGCAAATTACGTGTCAAGCACCATGTAGAACTAACAACAAAAAACGACTTCATGTTGCAATCAATGAAGCCTAGAATGGATAAGCATATATGCATTCTGAAGCATAGATATATTTTCATCACCCAATAGCAACTCTAACATGATTTCAACATGTTTGTGAAACCATCAAAACAAACATCCAAATAGGAGCTGACTGACCCCGTAGCTTTCTCAATGTAGATGAACCATGATGAGCTTTTACATTTAACAAAAGACCACACTTCTTCACACTTGGATGTCTTTGCTGAATTGCATCATCACACAAGAAGACAGCGGTCTCTATCTTGGGAGGTGACGTTTTGTTACTGCATTTGTTAGCATGTTTCTTTCATAATGAGGCAAAATAGTACAGATTTCCCCTGATCTTGTAGTGCTTATATACATTATCTGTAGGATGCATCTTTCACACACCGTGCTCCCAATAGGCACCTCCTTCGATAACAAGCATAAATGTAGCTGTCTTCCACACTACACTCACCGGTAAGCCTTCTCTTAAAAATCCAACGCTTCAAGCCCAAGTTTCCATGAAAATGACTGACAAGTAATTCTCTGGCACACTTACATTCAGCACTTGTAGCAGAACCTACATAATGAACACCACCCCTGCAGCCATTCAACAATGGATCACTTACACAGGCTTTCTATGTCATAACAATTTTCTGCACGTATATCTGCACGTATAAATAAACTCCATTTCTACTAAAGCCAAACAGCCCATCCATCCTCTGCCTCAAGGAGATACATATGGAGCTCTCGACATGTATATTGTTTTCTATACAAAAATCAAACAACTGATGAAAAGTTGTCTGTTATATACCATTCTCTTCATAACACAGATCACACCATTGCAGAAAACTTTGAAATTACCTTCCCATGCCACACAAGTAAACTCCATTTGTGCTAAGCCAAACAGTCCATCCGTCCTCTGCATCAAGGAGATACATATGGAGCTCTGGACATATATATTGTTTTCTATACAAAAACCAAACAATTGCTGAAAAGTTGTCTGTTATACATTGATGAAAGGTTTGAAATTATTTGTAAAAGATCATACCATTGGTTTAAACTCCCAAGGTACAAACCATTTTCAGAATCAAATCCTCTAAGTCTTGTGGTTTTTAGTTTTCTTAAAGGTGCCAGGCTTCCAGAGGACTTCAACAGAATAGGAATGAAAACATAGCGTGAACATTTTTACCTCATCCTTTCACTTCTTCTGAAGTCCTCTATTTTCATGAACTCTGGAGCTCACATAATTGAAATATTCTGAACTTATCCACAATTTTTTCCTTTGATTGCATTGATTACATTTTGAGTTGAAAAGCCTGATCAACGATGAGTTCAATTGCTTTGACAAGTAGAGAGCTGGATACAAACTCAGAGATCATGCACCGTGTCTGCACAACAATCTTAAATGTTCATGCACAATGTCTGCACAGGCTATTTTGTTCTGTAGGTCAAATTACAACGACTGCTATTAAAATTCGACAGAAAAGAAAGCAATGTAGAGACCATACCCACAACATAAATTTGAACCATCCATCTCTATTGCCCTAAAAGAAAGAGATCAGAGGTCAATGGTCCATTGGCAAACATAAAGAATATTTGGCACAATGTATTCAAGAAATTAGTCATGCCTTTTATCAACACATCAGTTTTGAGAAGTTCCCCTCCATTTTCCATTTCATTATATACAAAAGGGCATTTTTCTCTTCAACAAAGCTCACATCTCATCTGATCACATCAATCAATCAAGATACATTCTTGGACCTGTAGGGATGAAGCAATTCAACCACAAAGAAACAATCATTACCTTCAAAGTAAGGATCACTTTGCTTCCATGAAACCACAGCAGCTCCTTATGAAATTAAAGAATCTTTGTGTGCCACTTGAGGAGGCAAAAATACGCGTACCTCTCTCTCCTCGGAGAATTCATTGTGTTTTGGAACCAATATCTCAAGCCCTGCCCCTGATTCTACATAATACGCCTCCAGTTCTGCATTCTCTGGAATCCGTGTAGTTAAAGCGATCTCTCTTATAAACTCTCCTGGAGGGCAATGTTCTGGTGAAGGGTCTGTGAGCTCGAATGTCCGATCTCCTCTTTTAATATACTGGGTTCTTCCAGTACTTATACAATGAATCTTAACCACTCCATGTGTAGTTGTATTGAGCCAAGAGACCCTTACTCTTTGCATATCCGTAAATGGTAGACTCACCACTATCAAATAGCCTTTCTCATCCTCGTAAATGCTCTTGGCACCTGTTACAGGCCCACAAACTTCATTCATTACACCGGAAAATTCAGAAAGCCAAAACGGGCGCTCGACCAAGGGGCTTTCCATATCAAATGCTCGTTGAGAGTAACTTTCCATAGCACCACAACAATCCTCACTACTTGATGGCGAGACTTCCTTTCTTCTCTTCTTTTCAATATGACTATCAGTTGCATCTGTGGATGGCAGCTTGCTTGAAAGATTTAATGTCGTATTACTTAATTTTCCTAAACCCACTTTGGGAAACTGTTTTCTTGCAATAAAACCACCCGATCTATCAAGATCGAACTCAGTATTGGAAAGTGTTCTCCACACAGAATAAGCTTGGGCATCTTTCGATATAGTGAAGTTGAGATCCCGGCCTGTTAGCTCAACCCATCTTTTCTTCTCTTCATCACTGATGCTAGACAGATTGGGACATCTGACTATTTCAATCCCATGTATACACTGCGGGTTCGAGAGGCCTTTATATTGTTTTCTTTGCATCTTATGTGATCGAGCGAAACCCTTTTCAGTGCTAAAGGGGAAAGGGGGCTCTCCATACTTTGCATGCCCATTCATATAGCTTCGGAGTTGCATCTTCCCGAGCGCACTCTCTGGCCTTTCTTTGAAAACCCACATGTAGATGTTCTCCATATCATGTTGAACCAAGAAGTGCTCAAGCTTTAGATCACTCTTATCCAGGATTCCCATTTTCCCTTTAGATTTATCAGTAAGGGATGGACGGAAATAGTGATTAAAGAAGAACCAAGCACCCCAGATGATGTCACTTCGTCTCGAACCTGAGCCACATCTCTTATTGGGTCTATTCGCACTCGCAAGATTTTCTACATCATGGCAAGATTGGGGCCCTAGACCAACATCTAGTATTTCTGATGCATCATTGAACCAGGATGTGGTTGGAAAGTCACCTGCTAACGGTAGATTTATATCAGGTGGCCTACAGCCTCCCATCATAGCTTGCCGTGATGATGAATCGGGATCATCATGTGCGATTCCAGAATCCATAGATAGCAAAGTCGATGGGTTATCAATAGATAATGCCGTCAACAGTGCTTCTGTCATCTTTGTGATGAGAAAATTTTCCACTCTTTTTGGGTAGGATCAATCCGATTTAAGCCAGAGGCGAAAACTCCAAAAAATGCTTCAGATTAACACTCTTTTTCTTTACAGAAGTAGAACAACCAAATCAGTCTGCATCTCAACTTACCAAATCTAGTTAACGAATGAAAACATAACTGCTACGAGCAGGATTTTCCAGGAAAATTTCTTTATGCCCCCTAAGCTTCCTCATGCGATCAAATCCGCGTGAAAGACAGAAGCTGTTTTCGTTTGTGTTTAGGATGCACTGAAAACACGTGATTCTGCATAGAGCGAAAACCAATGCATAAGATATAGAACAATTCCATGTGAAGTAAATTAAAAGAACACGTGCAGAAGCTTGAATGTGACACAGCACATCTTCTCAGGAAAGAAGCAACTAAGATGCACAAGAAGAAGAAAATTCAGAATCAAGATGCCAAAGAAAACAGTATGAGAAAGAGGGGAAGGGGGGAGAGGAACAAGAAAAAGAGCGGTTATGAATGCTGACCTTCGAAGAGGAAGAAAGAAGAGCCAAGACAACTTCTAAAATTGAAGGAAGAAAGAAAGAATCGGAAAAACGTTGATGTAGGGTCCAAATTTAAAGGAAGAGTTGAGTAATGTGTTCCAAGCACTTACCTGAGGAAGAGAAGGCCTTCGCAAAGGAATCCATCTCCGCAGGATCTTGCCTCTGCAGAGAGGGGGTGGGGGAGGGAGGGAGAAACCCTAATGTGGTGTAGAGACATACATAGCCTGATGCAGGCAGCCTGTGCAGATACCTTAAACACACTCTGATTTGGTCTAATTGGAGAACACCCACTACTACTGCAAGGGTGCGTTCACATGTATGCACACACTCTCCAAACACACATCTATTAGCACAAACAAAGGCTGTATAGTATCCGAATCTCTCTTCCTGCTGTTGCAACTGCATGCACACTGTCGAGGCTGACAAACCTCTGAGCTACAATCTGTGCTGTTGTCCCCGTTTGTTTAGCATCCAATTGGGAAAAACAACACTTGCTATCTGAATTTAGTTGGCCGAATATTTAGTCACGAAGAAAGGCATGTGTGTATGTATAATTTTGTGTATACGCAATGTCTGTGACAAGTCATTTTCATAGCAATTGTGTTGTACATTTCCTTCATAAAGGCATACAAGAGTACAAATGCATAATTAGCTCGATGAATTTGTGGTTCATCCCCTAGCTTATGATTTGTCTTCCTCTTTTTCTAGATTAAAAACTAGACCCCTGTTCCAGATCTAAATGCATAGCTATAAATTGTCTCGTGACTACTTATTGTGCCCTTTCAATGTAGAGATGAGTTCTAACCAGCATATAGCATATTGGATATTTTAATGCTTATTTGCTGCACATTTGCTGCAAACTTACTGCATGCCTGCTAATATGTAGTTGCACATATACTGGTGGTTTGTTTGGATGTTTGTTACTCGTTTGCTGTTGTTTTGCTGTTTTTTTATCGATATTTTACTGTGTTTTCTACAATATTTTGTTGCAATTATCTGAATATTTTGACTCGTTTAAAATAATAAAACTATAGAACTAAAATTAAAATTGAAAATATATTAAGAATCATAAAATGTTTATATTCAATGAAAATACAAATCAATTAAAGTCTATACAAGAAACCCCAAAATGTCTACAGAAATGCACAATACTCACTAAGGTTATTCTTGTCATATATATCTAACCCTAGTAACAGATTAC
>JBBBWG010016645.1:1732-15766 GCA_037176905.1 Azolla pinnata
CTGCTGCTGCTGCTGCTGCTGCTGCTGCTGCTTAGTCTTACTAACTACTTCTACTTCCGTTTACCTTCTTCATTCATTATCTTCTTCTTCTTCCTCCTCTTCTTTTTACCCTTCCTTCCTTCCTTCCATTCCTCCCTCGCTATAAACATCTATCTATCTATATAGATAGATAGATTGCTAGATCCATTCAGCCCTCTCCGGTGTATCAAAACGACAGTTAGTGCAGTTCTAATCTCGTGGGAACTTGTGTTTTCAGCTTTCTTCTGTGTGTTAGTAGCAGTAGTAGTAGTAGTAGTATGTAGTAGTAGCCAAAATAGTAGTAGGGAAGTGTCACAGGGAGGCCTTTAATTTTGACTATACACACACACACACACACATACATACATATGTGCACAATGTGTTTGTTCTCTATCTCTATATATGCTGCGCACACATTATATGCATATACACAATCCTGTGGATGAGCCTATTAATTAATCACTTCGCTAGCTTGTGCAAAAGCTCAGCTCGTCTAACGAAAACGGGTAATCATGAATGTCTACACACAAACAAGAAATGTACATATATATATATATATAGGAGGCCTATGATCTATCTATCTAATATGCATTTGGCTGACTGACTGACTGAATGTATGTGCATGCATGCATCTCAAGGCAGATAGCTAAGATAGATAGATAAATAGATTTCCATTCTTTCTTTCTTTCTTTCTTTACCTGCCGCTCGCTTGGTAAAAACCAAAAACCAAATGCATACATGCAGATATACGTATAGAAACTGCTGATGCACGCCATGCATGCACACATGTGTATGTATGATTGCATATATATGCCATTTGGTAGTAGTAGTAGGTAGCGGAGTGATCGGTCTGAGCTCTGCAGCAGCTGATCATCCATCCATAATTGTTCTCTAATCAATCAATCGGACAAAATGCGCACCACCCTACGACCATTACAATTTCACAGTCTACGATCATCAATCACACCATAAACGAGAAGAGTAGCAGTCATATCTATCTAGCTCTCTCTCTCTCTCTCTCTATATATATATATAGATAATGTTCACATCAACCGTATGTATATATATACAGCCTCTGTCTATGGCTATGTTTGTTAGTACTAACATTCCTTCCTCTCTGTCATTCTCTGTCGCACATTGAAACTTGCAGCGAGTTATTACCCGAACTCTTTTACCCCACAAAATATGTGTGCCTTCTATGTATATATTTCTTATTATGTGCGCTTTATGTATATATATATATATATACAATCCCTTAATGGTAGACACATATAATATATAGATATATGTCTACGCTGTGTCTACGACATCGGGACTTGGATCCAAGCGGACAGGTCAGACAGAATCCATCGTTGAGTTCAGTTGTAGTTTACACCTGATCTAGTTATATGCCCAACTAGATAGTCAGACAGACTTGACCTCAGTCCTCTCGTTCATTCTTTCTCTCATCCTTCTCTTTCTAGTTAGGGAAAACTGTTAAAAAAGAAGCCACGAATCCAAGATCACGCCATGTCTTTGACATTTATACAGTGCTTTCTTTCTTCCATCTTAGCTAGAGAGTTTCTCCGGATCTTCGTTCTCATGATCGCCCAGTTGAGTCCTCCTTCAATAATGTTCCACCCACCACACACACTCACAGGTTTAATTAAACCTTTTGTCAGCACCGAGTTATGTTGTTAGGTCAAACAGCTTCATGGAGTGGAGGACCTCCGTATTCTTCCCAAAATCCATACAACCTGATCAACCTTCGTTCAATGCATAATTAAACAATAAGGACCAGCAAATCATCGCAGAATCATACCACGTCGACATTCCTCCAGTCGACATTCCTCCATTCAATATTGCGCAGGAAATCCTTTTTGCGGACATCATCCACATTGGATGTTACACCCTTGATGAACACTAACATATCCATGATTCTATTGGCCGTGTCCGGCTTCTTTCTAAATGTCGACCATCAAGTTTCTAGCGCTCCCTGATCTCATGATACAAACCAAAGCTTGCCTACATTAAAAATGTTGTCATTGATTCAACAAGAATTACAGCTAGCTATTAAACTTCTAAACTTTTGAATGATTAGATTTGATTTGATTTGAAATATTTAGCATGCTGCATAGGAGGCCGATTCTCCTTCATACAACCTAAGTTTACATACTTTGTGATGGGTATCTCATTCCTACGAACGGACACGAGTTTGCATGCCATTTTTTGTGAAATTTGTACAAAGCATGTCGATTGCTAGGGCGAACCAGCAGGGTTCTCAGTGGAGAGGAATTCAAACTTTATATAGTGACTAGTAGATATTGTGGTTGAGAAGGATATTCCTAAAAATCTACATACAAGTATTACACAATGTTGCTCGTGTTTCAAGATTTATTCTAGGTATCTTTGTGCTCTCCGATTTCACCAACACTACGACATAAACATGTGATTATCAACCAACCATGGTACAATCAATGGCTACAGTATCTGCATACATACATGCAGACACACATGTATAATCACCTGTATTTGCATACATACATGCAGACACACATGTATATTCACCTATATCTGCATACTCTCCCGCATATGCATACATGCAAATTCATCTCAATATATATTGTATACATGTCCGTTTGTTCACATTTATGATACATACATGCATATTCATTTGTTTATTTACATGCATGATGCATATTTACCTGAATATATGCATACATACGCGCATATTCATCCACATATACATGCATACATGAATATTCCTGTGTGTATGTAAATATATGATGCATATTTATTTGTATATATACATACACACATGCAAAATCACCGGTATCTACATCCTTGCATGCATACATACATGCATATTCACCCTAGCGTTGCTGTTAGCGACACTCTTTCTCTATGCCGTCTAATGACACAATTTCTACGAAAATTGGGGCATCATTAACCGCTTTATGTGTTTGCACACAATGTGCATGTGTATAAATGTTTTGTGTATAACTTGGAACTTTCTTCTACTGGATATTCACCATTTTTTGCAAATATTGGGTACCATCCTCGTTAAACGATGCTTAAACATCCAGAATTCCCAATAAATCTTGGGATCATCTCACCCAACTCCAAGAAATTTAGGCTATCATTTTACAAAATTTATGTGATGCTCAAAACACTCAAAAGAAAGTTGTTGATTGTCATCGAGGTTATTCATCGAGTAAATTTCAAGTGAGAGAACGAGTGTGGCTCTTACAAGGTAACATTAAAATCACGAGACCTTGCCAAAAACTAGATAATTAACATTTTGATCCATATGTGATCTTTAAAAAGATAAATAATGTGGCATTTCGCTTTAATCTTCCTCCGTATATGCATCTGCAACTGGTTCCATGATTCACTTTTAGAGCCCTATATACAAGTCTGAATTCCAGGTTGTGTCACACCTTCTCCACCTCCAATCGAGGTATCAAATGACTCAGAATATAAGGTTACTGCCATTCTTGACTCCAAGATTGTCCGCAACAAACTATATTATTTGGTCAATTGGTTAAGTTATATAACCTAAATATCACACATGGGAGCCTTATAAAATAATCTTACTAATACCTTTGAGATAATTGTTACATTTCACAATGGATATCCCCATAAGCCATGTCCAAAGTCCTGAAAACGAGGGATAATGTCATGAAAACATGGTTTGGCTTGCACGGATTTGAACTCACAACCTCTTTATAAATAAATCAAACCGTTAAACCATTATTATAATATATTTAATATATACTTTAAATAATAATATTATTATTTATTATAAAATATTTAGAACCTTTTGGAATATTTTATTATTATCTTATATATCATAAATATCGTAAATATCTAGACTAATCTAGAGCATTCTAGAATGCTCCTTAGAGAACTATAAATAACTAATTCTCATTCATTAGAACTCATTTAGTTTAACGTCAGTTTTTAGCACTCTTGTACTCCAAGCTTCCGAGTAATTCATATCTTGTCTTCTTGTTCCTATTTTTATTTTCTTCTTCTTTCATACTCTGGACTTCGAGTTCTATCTTTGTCTACGAGGCTCAACCGTGACCGCTACTACACATGCCTTTGATCCCGCCGGCCGAGTTAATGCATCTATGAAAGGTTTATATGAGGTTTACTTAGATATATTGGCACAAGGTTAAAAAAGAACTTACCCGATCCACACCAGGTTAGTGAGCACTTAATTTGGACTTGCAGTCAATTTTCTCGTGCGTGCCATTCAAGTGTACAACGTCCATCAATGATAGTTTATTAATATCCATTGATTTAGACTCCTCCGCCACCTTATATTAACCCTATCCACTTTTAATTCACTGGCTATTGGATAACTCAGATCGGATGTAAACCCTCTTGGATTTTTTCCAACCGTTCATTCTCTAGATCGCCTCCAACCCCCTTATTCAATATTTGGCTGCAGTTAGACACGAGGAGGAAGGACAGTGTGAACACAAATATAATATTGCTATATGGTATAACACTATTAACATTATATTTTAAAGTATAATAGTAGATAATGTACTCGCTAGAGTGAAAGCTTGAATTCTATAAACTTGAATTTGAATATTATTTGTATTATTTATTTTTGTATCCATGATAGGTTTAATATAAATGCATCTAGGGAGTTCATAGGGACAAACAAAGAAGATAGCTTCTGCTGAAGCTCCTTCTATAAATAGATAATCATCATCAAACTTACTAAGTGTTTGATTGATACAATACACGCTTTGATATAACATCAAAGTAATTAAGTGTAAAAATGCTAAGGACCCAAGGTTTAACACCACATAAAGAGGCTATCATACCTCGGCAAAAGGATCTCTTCTATATCAAGACTTTGTTAGTGTGCCGCAGCTCTGATCGTCAAGCTTTTGAGTAGCAGCTCTCCATATGCTGGTGCATTTTGTCGGAGAACCAAGACAAAGGCCTATGAAGAGGTGGCCCTAATGTCTTGACACTAGCTTGGAATTTAACTAGGCTCGAGGACCCATCTCTTGTCGTCAATAGGGGGTGGTCAGGTGGATCTAGCCATTTCTTTACTTGCATTATTTGGTTTGTTGATTACTTTTTGCATTAACACTTGGTATTAGAGGCCAAATGTGTTCTTGTTTTGCCAGATTTGATGATTTTATGGGCATTTCATGGGGAGCATCTTATCAATCGAGGAGCGAACAAGTGAAGCAAGAATGTCGATAACCTGCTAATTGAGTTCATTGTTCCTCAATCCAATACCCTGCTTGATTATCATTGTTCTCAGTCTCCAAAAATTTTGCTATCTTGTTTTGATTATGTTGTGGACCAAGAGGACACTACTGCATTAGAACACCATTACCATCATTTGCTCGCCCAATATTCAATTTTTGCCAATACTTGTTTTTGGGAGTTGATAATCAATAGCACGGGATCATAAGGAGCACGCTTAAAAGAAAGATGGATAATACCCACATAACAATAGTCTATAAAAAGAATGATAGTGATATTGATCATCATCATCATCATCATCATCATCATCATTACCATTGACATTGTGGTATGAGAGGAGAATACATTTGCCCTTAAATTTCCCATTCCGGCATTGAAGTCTTCCACAATGAACATCTGACCCCCTTTATCTGATTAATTCTCAAATAGCGAATATCACCGTCTTCGGGCAAACACTGGTTAGAGCATTCATTTACAATTACTGAGATAGACATTCACCATCTTACATCTCGACTCTATTGCCATCCAATGTTGATAAAGAATAGCATGGATTACCATTTGTTGGATTGCAGTCCAATAAATGGTAATCCGTGCAGCATCTTCCACCTCGTTTCCAGTGTTTTGTGCCGTTTTTAATTACTGAATACCTTTGTACTTTGTAATCCTTGGTGAAATGAAATGGTCTTTACAACACAACTAAAGTGTTGATGCTAACGCAATCTCCATCAGATTAAGGAGAACACATCTGAAAAGACCCTAGAACCAACAAGACATTGACGAAAGAACTTATCTATAGATGGTAGAACCAACCAGACAATAGCCTGTACAAATCACGGTCATGATGATGATGACGACGATGGCGACGGCGATGGAAGAAAGAACTTTGGCATTAATGCCATTCTTTTTCCCACTTCAACACTGGAAGCAAAAGGAAAAACGTGCTGTGGGTGCATGTATTCCTGATCACTAAACAACAGAAACAGAGGATCGAAATGTTCTTTCAATCGTAATTCGGAAAGTACAACAATCTAATTGATATATTCGTTCCTCGGAGGCAGTGTGCGCTATTTTATAAAACAATTCTCTCCAGTAGATAACATAGATACATACATACATAGTTTCCCCTCCGCTGATGAAGTCGGATATTGATAGAAGGAATTTGTTGTGACAACAGAAAACAGAGACTCCTCCATCGATGCAGTCGAACATTGATGGGCGAAGCTTGTGCAAACAGAAAACAAACTCCATCCCTCCGACCACAACTAGAAGGCGCCTGGAGGAGGAGGAGGATGATGATGATGATGTTGGAGGGATGGGGCTAAGCTATATAGCCTTTACACCATTGGAAAGCTCCATGGGCCTGCCACCATACTCCTCATAATGGCCACTGGTAGCCACAATCCTCTTCCAGAACCAATGGTCTTTCCACACAACAGCCATCTCCTCGATGGGAATATTCTTCGTCTCGGGGATGAACAGGATGGCAAACACGCCCATCACAAGCACCCACGCCGCGAAGAAGAGGAAGATGCCGTACCTGAAGGTGCAGAGCATGGAGAGGAACGACTGAGCTATGACGAACGTGAAGAGCATGTTGATGCACACGGTGATGCTCTGCCCCGATGACCTCGTCTCGAGCGGGAAGATCTCGCTCGGGATCAACCACCCGAGGGGCCCCCACGACCATGCAAACGCCGACACAAACACGCAGATCAGCACCACGACCATGATTGCGTAAGAGGATGGGAGCGATGTGTGCCTGCCTTGGAGCCCAATCGCAAGAATGATGGCGATCGCCACCTGCCATGCGAAAGAAGAGAAATAAATCCAGTTTCACTCTGCCATCTGCACTCCAAATAGCATCGAAGCGGCCACGAAATCGATTGAGATTGCTACTACCTACTACTACAGGGACGCTTGGTTATTCATCATGGTCAATCTTCTCTCTCCCACGGTAATCTGGTAAGCAATAGTGCGTATTTTGTTTCACGGTTTCCCCCAAGCGACAAAGTCCTACGAGTCCTGACATTGCGATTCCCTGCCTGATTCATAGATTATTCGGCCTCATTTCGACCGACCAGGTTTTTCCACATAAGAGCCGTAAGCTCTATCTTCGGCAGCCTTAAACACTGTGTCTCATGTGAATAAATATGCAGAATTTATATTCCATATCCCTAACGGACGGATGCTCTTTTGTGCCAGATTGCCGATGCCTAGAAGTAAGAAGGCATAATAAGCACCATGTCGACTCTGTGCGGAGCAGCCAGTCTCATGCATCGCGTCATGCGAAAGCATGGAGCATTTTGATTCTTTTGCATATTCCATCGGAAAACAGATAGGCGGCGCCATGTTTTCCGCTTCTTCTAAGGCAAAGGGAAGCAGAAAGGAGAGAAAAGATTGGGCAAAACTATATGTTACCTGCGAGAGGAACATCTGCACGCAAGCTTCGAGGAGGAGGATGCGGCGGCCGAGCTTGTCGACGGAGTAGATGGAGACGAGGGTGGAGAGCATGTTGATGCCGCCGGTGATGACCGCCGAGTAGAGCGAGGCATCGCTGCCGAAGCCGAGCGTGGTGAAGAGAACGGGGGAGTAGAACATGATGGCATTGATGCCGGTGAACTGCTGGAAGAACTGGAGGGCGCAAGTGATGATGAGCTGAGGGCGATTGCGGGGCTTGAGAAGGTTCCGGAAGGGGTGCTTCACCCCCTTGGCGATCTCGCTGGCCTCGACCAGATCCTCAAACTCCACCTCGATGTTGTCAGTGCCCCGAATCTTGCGCAGAATTGCCTTTGCCTCCTCCATGTAGCCTCGCTCCACCAGGCTGTTGGGCGTCTCTACGAGTGCGAATGTGCCCAGCGTCAGGCATAGCCCCGGCACCCCTGCTACCGACAGCGACACCCGCCAGCCCCACCCCGCTATCTTCAGCGCTCCGTAGTTCACGAGGTTCGCAAACAGGATCCCTATCGTCACGTTGAATTGGAAGAGGATGTTGAGCCCCCCTCGGAGGTGCGTCGGCGCTATCTCCGACAAGAACAATGGTATGGCCTACATGGATCGGATCGATCGAAACATATACACAGCTTCTTTTAGTAGCTCCATTCATCGATCGATACGCTGTTTTGCTCTGTAAAATAATGGGAGACTAGTGTACTATGCTGTGGTGCATGATCGACAACAAACGAAGGGGCTGTTGCGCTTCCACTCATAACCATGTTCCCCTTGGGTTAGGAACAATCTCATCGATCAAAGTTCAGGATCGTGTGCACAACAAAGGAGTTGGGTTCTTACTATTCTCAATTAACAAACTCTAATCCCACATCCAACAACCTATATATATATATATATTGTTAGCAAGCTCTAACCATATATATATTCAACTTGCAGAGATTCGCAGAAGCTATTGAATACACATGTACATACATATATATATATGTGTGTGTGTGTGTGTGTGTGTATATTGTTAGCAAGCTCTAACCATATATATATTCAACTTGCAGACATTCGCAGAATCTATTGAATACACATGAGCCCCATGTGCATACCTGGTTAGCGAAGCCAATCCCACAACCAAGCAAGATTCTTCCGAAGATCAGCATGTACACGTCCTGGGCTGCCCCATTTAAGATGACGCCGGCATCGAACAAGAGCCCTCCGATGAGCATCGTGGCCTTACGCCCATATCTGCGTGTGATGACCGATGCGAAGAACGTGGCCACAAGTGCTGCCAGGTACAACGATGACGTGAAGAGCTGGAGGATCTGGCTGTCAAAGTCGCAGTACTGATTCGTGTTCTGGTTGCGTTCTTTCTGGACTAGGACTTTGGGGAAGAACTTGGACAGGAAATCCTCATTCGATGTCACTCCACCTGCACGCAATATATCGGAGACTATCATCAGACATTGCTTTGCATTTCGTGGCAACATCATCGCATATACATCATCAGATGCGTAGCAACACTGTGGGGAAGATCTGAAACAACAGGAAATCCGGCTGCGATTCCGCCTGCAAACAGCATCAGAGATATATATGCACACGCATACAGAGTCCGAAACAGAAGCATGATCTGCTTGGATTCCAGGACATAGTTTTGCAGTTCTGATAACATTATCGCAGGTACAAGATGTAGAATGGCAAAGTATTAGATAGATAGATTGATTCATTGATTGATTGATCAGAACGCACACAGACATGCAAAGAGCGAGTGGTTCTTGCCCTGCATCCGGATGTATTGATGGGTTACCTGAGATGCCCACATCGTAGCCGAACATGAGGCCTCCGCTGGCTGCAATGATGCAAGTGATGATGACATAGACGGTGATTCTGGACTCGTATTGCGAAGCTCTGGCGGAAGCAGGGGCAGCAGTGAAGCCTCCGCCCGCCATGTCCCCACGAAAGCGGCCACAACCAACAAACCAAGAACAAAAACAAGCCCCCTCCTCTGTCTCTCTCTCTTTCTCTCTCCCTCTCTCTCTCTCTGTCTGGGTTTACTATCTTTTCTTCTTCTTCTTCTTCTTCTTCTTCTTGTGTTCTTCTTCTTCTTCCTCCTCTTCTTTCTTCTCTCTCTCTCTCTGTCCCTCAGCCTGGAGCTCGTAACCCTAAATAGCAGAGGGGGAAAGAAGGAGGAGCTGCTGCAGAGCTGAGGTTCCTCCTGGAAGCGAAGAGGAGGATGCGTGAGCCTTTGAGGGGATATTCATTTGTGGTATGACTCAGTCTCTCATGTCTTTCAACTCAGACCAACTCTCCTCTTTTCCTGACACGTTGGAAGAAAGAGCATGATGATGATGAAGGTGATGATGCTGATGGTGGTGGTGATGATGATGATGATGATGCTGATGCTGATGCTGATGGTGGTGATGATGATGGATCATCATCCATCACGCATGCATGGATGGATATAGGTTCTTTCCCGTGATCACCTACTGCGGTGCGAATCTAGCCATATGCCCCCGCTAAACTGTTGGTCTGGCAGTCGATCTGCTACTCTTGCTCCCCAAGCTTTCTCGATCAAATGCGATGATAGTGCAGTGTATGCAATTGATCCTAGCTGCAGAAAGCTTGGGGAGTAGGAGTAGCAGATCGGCTGATGATGTAGATAGGCACTGCGATGATGTTGATGCTGACGATGATGTTGACGCTGGCGCAACTGATCCTACCTGCAGAGATCCTAGCAGCTTCTGTTGATGAACAAGGCCGATGAATCTGCTATTACAAAGTAGATATTGGCTAGTTAGTATATTGTGGCAGGTCAACAAAAGACGTTTCAATGCTATATATGACAAAAGATACTACGGTGACCTTGACCATGTCAACAGGAGCATTGCCTTTCTGATGATTGAGTCTATCATTCCGCCCTAATTTTCCTTTCTTCTGTCCTCAGGTATCACGACTTTGCGGGTTCCCTCGTTTGACTTTGAGGAGCTCCCGTATACTTTTAGTTGTTTGCCCTCCTACCGAGTGAGTGTTGACTGTTCAATATGTTTTCTTTTTGTCACTAGTGAAACAGAATCATGAATTTAGATGGGACTGTTTCTAGAAGAATTCAAAGCCAATTTCTTTACTTGGACAAGAATTTCTGTTTTTAGGGTTTCTAGGTTTACCAAGGATTGCGGGGCATCTAAGGTTTAGGGTTCAGAAGGGTTCTAGGGTTTCGAGGTTTTTAAAGTGTTCTAGGGCCCCTTTTATTTTAGGTTCGGGGGGTCTAAAAACTTATCTTGTAATCACAATCTTGTAAAATGCCTTAATGAGCATCATAAGACTATCAATTTTCCAGTGTGATCTGACTCCCACCGGTTTTATAGTGCGATTTATGGCCCTTTTTTCTAGTTTTATCCACATCGTTTCAATTCTCTCTATTGCTCGACCACAAAGGAATCGAGACTGATTCTATGGTTCGATTTAATCGATCTGCGAATTTATCGATTGTCTTGAGAAGTTGTGGGCATAGAGCAATAATCAGACAGAATTAGTTGGGCATCGAGCAGTAAATTCGAGGCAAGAAAAACCCATGATATAAACACTTGAAGATTATGGCTAATCACCAACTCACATCGCAGCATTCCTTGATTGATTGAATCACAGATAGTGGGGGTGTCTCTAAAATATTGTAGGCATGATGATGATCTCCACCACCTTTGCATGGAGTCTCTCTTGACAACTACGATACTCACAGCGCCACTTCGATTTGGAGCTACCATAAACTAATAAGAAATTAGGTCAGACAGGGTTGCCATTCATGGTCGAATGAAAAGCCCGTGTTTAAAGAAGAAATAGATGGATGGATGTAGGTAGACATTCTTATCACTAAATCATCAATTCACTAAGCCTAGCCATTTTAAGCAAAGGAAGAAGGGCTTGAGCCACTAGCCTAATCAGAATTACATCACAACATACAGAGGTTATCTATACCTCAGAATCTTTTTAACAACAAGATGCGTTTAACCGAAGGTACATCTTTCCCTCATTGAAGCACCCACTATGCTCCTCCACTTCCGAAACACCTGCTTCGCTTAATCCGACACACAGCTTTTGCAGAACGAATCTTTTCTTTCTTGTTTTTCTCTGTAGCCATGTAATCTTCTGCTTGCAGTGATTTTTACTGAGACACATGGGCTCAAATACCTTACTTCTGAAGACTAATGAATCAAAAGATGCGAGAAAGCGAACACATATTGGCTTCAGATCCAAGATAAAATCCGGTTTGTGGCACAAAATTGATGGGAAAAAAACAAGACTGATAACTTCAGAATCACGTCCAGGAAACAATTTTCATTTATGACAGTGCTTGTACAAAGATAGCAAGCAAGTACCAGGAAGATGCTTGTAGAAAATCCTAGTCTTGAGCTCTCTGAAAACCTCCAAGACACTTGTAAGAATGAAAACTAAAAACTGTCCACTGTGAAACATGCCAATTAGGACACGTCTCCGACCATGGAAGATCTAGAACAATTCAAGACAGCTATCTCAAGGAGCATTGCACTATCGCAAAACCATCATCCCAGCAATGATTCGAGTAAAGACAATCCACCATGTATAACAAATGAGTTTTCATATAAAGATATGTAAAACAAATTCACTGTTTCTGTTCACCACAAGAAGAACTGGAATTCAGATGCTTTCAACACAAAAACTGACTTTGATCAGCACCGTGCGTATGGAATCAACAACTAAAACAGAATAAGACAGACATTCGATGTCCAAAAGCTCCTGGATTTTTCTGTTCATTGATGCCCTCTCTCTCTCTCTCTTCCGTATACATAAACAAAAGGATTAATGATTCTGGGTTTTGTTTCTATGCTTTGGCATTCCCTCTCTCCAGATAGAATCTATTAAAAAATAAAAACAAAAAATACAAAGTTACAAAAACTTCTTTGTACAGAAGATAATAGAGCTTGCTTGGCACGAAATCAAAGCATGGCAAGTGTGAAACCTGTCCTCATCACTTGCATAAGCTTTATCACCCGGATAAGCTTCAACACCAATAAGTCAATGCAATATCTTAAGAATGTGTCCACTCCCTCGATACAAGCAATCTTAGGTAGCTGGCCCAATACTAATTTACCACTCTATTATCACGACTAACAGAACACTGAGGAGTGCTGATACAAAGAACTTTACAGTTTCTTAGCAGTCAATAATATTTTCAAATAATTCCTACGATTTCTTAAGAGCTAAAATTCATAACAGAGCTGAACAAGGGATAAACTTCCATCGCAGAAAATGTAGAAATTTCAGAACACTAGCATCATAGTTAAAGAAGGTGTTCATATAGGAAACATCAAAATGTCCATACAAAAGCATCGAACGGAGGGCATTTCCTTTTCTTTCTATTTTCTTCTTCACATTAGAAGGAAGATCTTCCTGCAGATGCCCTTGTTTTACTTATCTACACAAAAACATAGCAACAAGAAAACACCCACCATACCATACAAATACCTAATGTAGAAGGAAACCAGAATACCAAGAGAACATCTAACCAACCGTCTGTAATCGCCCTCTTTTCTTCTTCCTTCTGCATCAATAGCTGCTATGGCGGCGACGAGGATTCATCCGGTTCTTCTTCTCCCATTCGAAATGCAGCCTCATGCTCTCGATCGTCTTCTGCTCGCTAGCAGGGGCGAACTCGGGCTTCCTACAAGAAACGATCTCCCTCCCTGCTCCTCCTCTGCACACGATTCGGACAGTGATCTCCTGACCTTCCTTGAACAGCCGCTGAAGGATGGAGAGGCCTCCTGTGAATCCGAAATCGTCCGCAGGAAGGTAAGCATCACGACCGGTAGGTAGCGAGAGGATGTAGCCCACAGGCATCACGTCCTTGATGATGGCTTGCATACTATTCGGGTCCCCTTTCTGCAGGAGCTTCTTGGGATCCATATCGATCTTGGCCACCTCCTCATCGAGGTCCAGCTCCGACATTTCGCGGATGGGTTCTCTGCGGTACAGACGGATGTGAAGGAGCGAGGAGGAGGAGGAGGAGGATGAGACAGTGGACGATAATCCATCGCGGGAGACGAGGATTGAGCTTGCGTTGCCTGCGATTCTGGAAGAGGAGCTGCGTGCCACAGCCTGCAGCCGCCCCTTGCAGCAGCGGCTCGCATAGAAAAGGGTTCTCATCTCCCAAGCGATGTCTTTGTCTCTGTCTCTGTCTCTGTCTCTGTCTCTGTCTCTGTAGCTCCGAGCTCTGGCTATGGCGACGAGGAAGTGGCAGTGTTAGGGTTTATACTCAAAACCCTTGCAGAGGACTTTATGGTTTTATTGCAGAACTAGCCCCTGGAAAAGCCCTAACCCCTAAACCCTAAA
>JBBBWG010016656.1:0-15765 GCA_037176905.1 Azolla pinnata
TGGTTCACTTGTCGTTTTGGCTTGTGAGGACAAGTAATTGCTATGTGACCTGGTCCACCACAATACAAACATAATCGGTTTGCCCAACGTTGTTGCTTCTTAGCATTAAATAGTGACCCTCGACGACATGTTGCATCAATTTCCATTGGAGTAGGACCATCATTGATTGTTCGCATAGGATTTGATGGTGGTGCTACTACAATTGAAGCATAAGTTTGGTCGCAATAATTGTTATTGCTCGGAACGTCCTTCAAATAGTCAATTATCACATCGTACAGCTCTACTAATTGCCTCTGTTAGTGATTTAGGCTCTTCGTGAAAGGTCAGGAGCAAGTCTTTCACATCATGACGCAGTCCATTAACGTTGGTTCATCCCAAGGAATATCGAAAGCAAGAAGCCGAAAGTCTGTTGCATAAGCTGAAGCAGGTCGATCACCTTGACGTAGTCGTCAAATCTTGTTTATCGTTGTTCTCACACTATCGGTATCACTAAAACCTGCTTGAAATTTAGCAATGAAGGTTTTAAAGTTCTATAATACTTGGGATTTCTTCTCCAGTAATGGTGCAAACCATGCAAGGGCAGTTCGCATCAACAGTGTTCCAACTAGCCCTACTCGAGAGGCATCACTTGGATATCTATTGGGATGCATATTAATTACTAAACGCACTTGGTTTAAGAAAACCTCAGAACTGGGAGCGTGTACCATCAAACTTTACTGGTAAACTAATCTTTGGCTCTTTAATTGAACTTTGGGATGTTGAACCTTGTTGTCGAAGAGATAATACAAGTAATTCAAGTTGTTGCACTCTTTTAGATAGCTCTTTGTGTTGTGCCTTTTCAATACTTACTTGTTGTAAATCTCCAAGGAATTTCTGATTCTCTCGTTCTAATGCGACAAATTTTGTCGTTAAAAGGTCAAGCTCTAATAGAATACGATCGTACTCTTGCTTGCTAACAGTCTCCATTGTGATAATAATACTTGAACAAGAAACTTGAAAAAAAAGTGGAAATTCCGGTTCAAACTGTCACGGCTAAAGCTCGTCGACAATGATGGACTCGGAAGGCACGAACAAGACAAGAAAAAAACCAGAAAAGGACAAGAAGACAAAAAATTACCAAGAGACTTGGAGTACAAGGCGCCGAAAACTAGTGTTGAACCGGAATGGTTCAATACTGAGACCAACTTAGTATTTATACTCTTTTAGGCCTCATGCATGCTCGCCACGTGGCTATTATGCATAATTGCCACATGGCTTGCATGCATGAATGCCACGTGGCTTGCATGCATGAATGGCACGTAGTGGCTAGTCGTTTTTAATGTTAATACAGTAATGGTTTAACATATTCTCAAGTATTAAAATACAATATTTAACCGTGATTGAAGTAAGATAGTGCGATGGATAAGATTTGAGCCTATGTAGCTATAGGTTAGAGGCTCGAATACACACATAAGTTTTTTTGTACTAGTACTCATAATAATATGATAGAAGCACAACAAATGTTAATTGAATCAATTAAAAGTAATCTTGGGCAACATGTCAAGATCAGCTTGAAAGAGGACATAAGAGAACAAAAGGTAGCGTGTGTATTATGACATATTGCAAATGATAACAATCTAATGAGATGGAATTACAAATGTACTCATTGAGTTTATTAAATAATTTATTTAAAAACTTAAAGGCCCTCTTAAGATAACATTTTAAGAAGTGTGGACTTTTATAACATACCTAATTCATGGAAAATTACTCTTATCAAGCTTATACATAAATTTGGTTCTTATACTTCATTTGGTTAATAGAAGCTAATATGATTATTGGATTTTTATCAAAATAATAGTTGATCAACTTAAACAAGTGTTACCTTCTATTGTGCATCTAATAAAATATTGATTTATTGCAAGAAAGAACATTCTTTATAATATATAAAATATTCAAATGGTTATAGATTATGCAAAGGAATCATAATAAGAAATTGTTATGATAATTGGATATTACGATACCCCAATATCAATTGTTAGGATACGATTGGATATTAAGATATCCCAACTTATGTCAAAGATTAATTTTGGCATAATGATACCTTAACTCACATTTATGTTAGGATTAGATGTTATATTAAATGGTAGTGTGACTAAAGCAATATTACTTTAAAGGTCAATGATAGCAAAGGTTTTCTATATTGTCATTTGTTTTAATACAAACATACATTTACAAAAGAAAAAGAGAAAAATAGTAACACAACAAAATCATAATAACAAATGTGCAAAAACAAGATAACATTACAATCAACGGGCTGTAGTGGAACATGCAACAAACATTGCTACTCTATAGAAGAGAGGATTTCATCTTGTTCCATGGAGTTAAAACAATGTTAATTGCATCAATCAACTTACTCCTTTACTCACATAGATAGATATGCCGCCAACTCTCTCCAACTATAAATGTATCCTAATTATAAACCAATCCCCCTAACAATAACTCATAAAGAGGAAATAAATAGCTTCCAATTTTTGCACTGATTCGGGTAAGTTGTGGAAACACCCATTACCCAACCATCAAACAAACAAAACTTAACCAACGTAACGAGTAGTGAGCCACATCTTCTCACACAAGCATGCATCCAATCATGTTATGTTGGTCTTCGTTTCAAGCCGTAGATATTATTGTTTTTACATATACCGGTGTCACACCTTGGCTGTATTTTGATATTGAATCAATATGAGCAAGAGAAAAACGCACCAAGTTCAAACTTAAGAATCAGTTTATAGCAAAACCAAAATTTTATTGTGACAACAAACGAGCAGGAAAACCAGAGGAATCAAAGATTAGTTGTCAGCTACGCAAATGCCTTGCGCTGATGAAGAAAACAATGTCAAGAAAGAAAATTTTATTTGCTCACACTATACTATTGAATACATGGTAAGATATAGGATTCTTAAGATATAGGATTCTATCCTTGTACACTCCACATGAACATGGCACACTACTTATTTTGTTCTTTTAGGCCAAACAAATAGCGCCAGATTCAACATATTCCAGTTTGAAAGCTAAAGCTACTAAGTGCTAGGCCAATGGAAAAAAAAACCAATATAATCTAGTTTCTTATACCTCTGCTATGATATCCCCATTTGTTAAAAGTTACCCCCCAATTATGAAGCCCTAGTAACTCTCCTGTATATGATAAAACTAGATTATCCCATCAAAGGTTGGGCTCTTCTGCTTTCCTTTCTACCAACAAGAAAAACACTGGCCACACAATGGGAACACGATGATGGGTTATTACTGACTTAAATTATCATGCCTGATGGAATAACAGCATCTTTTATAACAGTCACGATCCCGGACTTGATAAAATACCCTTCACTTTCTCTAGCAGCTTCCTGCACCTCATCTCTGTTGATGATCTGGAAAGTGACAACAAACACAAAACATTGGAAAGTTTAGATAGATCCTACAAAGAACATTTGAATCCTACAAACCAACCTTAACATTGTCTCCTATGTGAGCATTTTTGTCAATAATTGCCCTTTTGATGTGTGTGTTGCGACCGATGCCAACAGGAACACCACCACTGGCTAGAACAGCATCCCTCTGCTCGTTCGTCTTTTGACATTGATACAAGTGATCATTGAGCCAAAGGTTCCATCATTCAGAGATAGGAATCATCCCACAACAGAGTATTAGAAGCACAAACACTCGCACAGACATTTATGATGCATAAATAATCTGCATTCCATAAAGGCAATAATTCAAGGGTTTCGTTCATTAAGCAACCATATACCTCGTAATAATCTGCGCCCATCAATAATGCATCCTCAATAATTGCCCCTTCTGAGATCCATGACCGCAGTCCAATCACCGAGTGAATTATCTTACAATTCTGCAAAATAATTCCCTCTACTCAGCTAATATTTACATTTATCTCACTTGCATGAAAAAGCTCTGCTTTAAAAAACTGCTACAAAACATAGACCAGATGTAGCTGCTAAGCGCGGTAATTTATGATCACTCTATTGGACTTTTTACTATAGAACATAATCACAAACACTGCAATAGCGCATCTTTGGGATGAATCCACCATGGAACAGTTGGACAAGATGTAAGATGCACACAAGCAAACTGGTTTGGCAACAATTGTATGTAAAACGAAGAATTACATTCCTTTCAAAACAGCATAGATGCGATTCATACTGGTAATGTAAAAGACAAGTACAGCATAGATAAATTGGTCAAATACCCACTAAATGGAAGTCGCTACATTTATAAAGGCGCATATACCTGAATAAAAAATGTTGCATTTGACTCTTCATTACCTACTTACAAAAATTGATCATGATTTTACCTTAACACGTTACTCAATGCCTACCCAGTGCCATTTCCACCGATGGCCCTAAAGCATAACAGCGCTAAGACCTTATCAAAAAACACCTTCCTATATAACATGGCCCCGACTGTACACATACACAGGTATCAAAACTATCCACAGTTTGGCAGCCAAAATCCCGGTCGTTCATTTGCCCCGTACAACCATTACCAGCCTAAACCACATGGACATCAAATCCATCTCTAACTGAACCACATTACGCTACCCATGGGAAATGAAATAAGATAGGCACAAGATAGGCCTCCTACCTGTTGAGCTACCTACCAATGGGGACATGAAGGCAGGAAGGCAGGCAGGCAGGCTGTCCACCTCACTTTACGCAAAATTTCGTATCTTTGGACGACAAAGAGAATTTTGTTTTACGCACAAAATATTTTGTCTGAGGAAGTAATAAAATCATCATTTTTGCAAAGTGGCTGCATTAAATTAGGAAATTAATGCATTCACTTTACCCCCATCCAGAATGGTGGAATGCAACATTCCACTTCATTTCCAGCCTTTCACAATAGTTACATCTCATTACTTTGCCAAAGCTCCATATAGAACAGAGAATTATTCAAGATCCATGCTTATCATGGGAAACATGAATGAAAAGGGCAACATATACAGTTTCTTGAAATATTTGAGCAGTACTGCAAGCATACCCTCAATATCAATATCCCAACCCACATGTCAATGCCTCTAGACAACTAATCTCATGAAACCGTGTACAGCTTTTCCACTCTCCTGAAACATTAAGAATGAAAGACCTATGACTTTTTGTTTCAGTTCTATAAACCTTAATTTTTTCATCACAGACGTCTTAGCAATTTAGACTCTAAGCATTGTTTGTTAATGTAATCTCCCTTGATTACATAGCATTGGTTGGAATGAAAATTACCTTTAACAGGCATCCTTCGCCTATAACGCTGTCAGTGACATCTGCATCGACCACCTTTGATGGTGGAAGAAATCGGGGCTGTGTGTAGATCGGGGCAGTTCTGTCATAGAAGCTGATAACAAAAAATCACTTTTAACACTTGGAAGTTGATAGCAAAAAGACTCTGATACATCAAAACTACCATGTTACACAAGAAACGTGGTATATTCTTCCATTTTACTTTAAATATACATGACATCCAGCTAAAGTACTGACTGCTTCTTATACCCATAAATAATCACTGGGTAGTTTCAATCACAATTAGAAGACAAGAAAGTAGCTTGGTGTGCAATGAATACAAGCACATTCACGTGACACGCAGCATTGCCAAGCTAACGAACACTAATTTCAAACAGGGATAAAGGTACAATACCTGAAATCTGGCAAAGGCTTCTTTGTGACTCCTAGATTCGCATTGTAAAATGCTTCTATGGTACCAATGTCTTCCCAATAACCATCATAGAGATAGGCTTGGACCTGAGAAAATATAGAGCTGGCTAGCGTGTTGTAATATGCATGGCCAAAGGTCCAACTACTCATAGAAACGGGTCACAAGATTCACCTTCATGCCAATTGACGTGGCACCAGGAATGACCTCGCTGCCAAAGTCATTGGCTTGTGGGAAGTCATCTCTTAACAGTTTGATCATCGCATCTTTGCTCACGACATATATACCCATGCTTGCAATGTAAGGAAGTTCTTTTGCTCTTTCCTCATCCAAGCCTAGGATAGTGGTGTCCACCTAATACACATGTAAAAGGGTTGAGTTGAAACTATTGGACTCAGCCACACATAATCATGAAGCAGATGCTGAAAGAACAGTAAATCCAAACCTTCATTGCCCTTAAGAAATCTCCCTTTGGTTTCTCAGCAAACTCTACAATGCGTCCCTCAGAATCTATCTTCATCAAACCGAAACCAGTGGCTCTCTTTTCATCCATTGGCAATGCCGCGACAGTGATATCAGCATTTGTCTCTCTGTGAACCTGAATAAATTTCTGATAGTCCATTCTATAAAGATGATCCCCCGCTAAGATCAGGAATTCCATAACCTGCTGTTCCTCAAACAGCCACAAGTATTGCCTCACAGCATCAGCAGTACCCTATGCAAAGGTTCACAAATCAGATTATCAGCAAATTTAGGATATGGATGGCAATGGGAACAACTAAACTAATTAGCGATTTCTAATTAAGGACTGCTAATAAACATATTCCAGAATTTCATGTCATACTCAAATATTGAGAAATATTTTATTGGATTTAGATAGTCGTTTTGTCTTTAATTTTATCCGATTTAAATCTCGTTGGGTGGAAGTACACAGATTTTCTTGGAGATAATTGGAAACATCCTGGACAAGCTAATATAGCCCTCGTTCTCCTGCCTTCACCCATGCATGCATTGAAGGTCTATAAAACGCAATGAATGAAAAATCACATGAATCATGGTTCCAGGCACCTAAAGCATCATATATCAAGGCTAACCAATATGATTTTGCGTGTGAAATAACATCCTTCAGAACTAATTGGGAGTGTCTTATGTATGTCGACTGTCCATAAAACGCATGGACGATAAAAAGTTCCATAAAGCATGATAACAGGCATCTACAACAGAAACATTGAGCCCCTCCATCGTGATCTCTGAGTGTGCAACATTCTTGTCGATATACCTGGAACCAGTTAGGGTTTTCAGGGCTTTGCTGGGCAGCAAGAACCTCAACAAAACCTTCATGCTTGTAGCCTCCCATGTTGCTCGAGTATGCCCGGGACAAATGACGATTCAGAGAGGCCGAATTGAACTGGGTGAGTACGTATATCATCCTGATGTTGCTGTTGATGCAGTTGCTGACAGGAATGTCAATCAGCCTGTAATTTGCACCCAATGGTACAGCAGGTTTTGCACGTTTCTTGGTGAGAGGATAAAGCCTCGTCCCAGCTCCACCACCAAGAATAATTCCCAACACGCTCTGAGAAAAGAAAAGGAGGTAAAATTAGAGTGAAAAAATCAAAACGTTTCAAGGGCACCATTGGAAGTGTGGAGAAATCTGATGATATTGGGAGGAAACGCTTCAAAAAGTTTGGAAATCACAAGTTCTTAAGGAGCAGTCTGTCAAAGAAAAGGAAAAACACCCCGGATGAGGACAGCAAGTTCTTAAGAAAAGAGTGAAAACGCTTCATGTAGAACATTATAAAATTAGAAAAATACTGTGAAGGTTTCATGGAAAATGTTTTTCAGGGGACTCTCTGAAAGAGAAGGAAGAAGAAAAGACGGGCAGGGCAGAATTCTTGGAAGAAGCACTAAAGTTTGAAGGGAGAAATCAGAACGTTTCAAGGAAATCGTATGAACGTTTGAAAAAGGTGAAGGATAAGGATTTGTAAGAAAAACTTCGGAAACTTACATTGTCTTTGAGGGAAATTCTGGAAAGGAGTAAGACGAAGTAAGTGGAATTCTTGAAGGAGCTAACAGGTCGACAGTAACAAGGAAAACATAATTTGAAGTTTCGAATACGTTGGGAATGTTCCCGAAAACTCGGGAGCAGAAGAAGAAAGCACAAGTCCAGGAAAACAGCAAAGTTTGAAGGGAAAAATCAAAATGTTTCAAAGTAAAGCTTGCATAATGTTAGAAGAGATCATTTTGGAGTTTGCATCTAGGAAGCGTATTTGGAAATCGCAAGAAATTACAGGCTTGATGATCAATGGAAACCATTCGAGTCGTCAAAGGTTTGGGAAAAGGATCGGACATCTAAGGCAGGCTCCCTAGAAGTAGATCTAGAAAGGAGTCAGTCACCTATAGAGCTTTGTCCTCACCGGATAGCTATATTTATCCATTTCAAGTCATGAGCAGATCCAGATGAACGCGATGAGCATGTATGCATGCATTGTTGCATGACATACATTGGTGATGAACATATGAGAGATGTTTTCATAGCCGAATCATCAAAGTCCACAAGGCAGAGGGAGTTCAGAACTGGAATCAAGGGTGCACGGAAGCTCCAAGGTTGGAGCATGAGAAACCAAGAGGGTGGGGCACAGGGAAGAAGCAAGGAAGAGTATGATGCCGGGCTTACGCACATCACCGGCATCAGGATCCAAGCAGACTTCGTCGTTGCGGGAGTCAGAGACGGCACGAGGGGAGAGGCGCAGGCGGGGTGAAGAAGGGCCATGGAAGCCTCTGGGCTTGGGCAGAGAAGAGGGGAAGGAGGCGGTGTGGAGGGAGGCGAGGTGGGAGAGAGCGTTGCAGGAGGACAAGGAGGTAGGAGAGGGAGGGGAAAAATGGGAGGAAGCTCGCATGGAGGTGGAACGGCGGCGGCGGCTGTGGCTGTGGCTGTGGCTGTGGCTGTGGCTGTGGCTGTGGCTGTTGCTGCTGAGGAGGAAGGAAGCGGGGGAGGGGAGCAGCAGCGATGGCGAGGAGGAGGAGCGAGGGGGAAGCGTCATGGCGGTGGTCGTCATGCCGAGGAAGAAGAAGAAGAAGAAGAAGCAGGGATTCTGCTGGGGCTCGCACGCCGCCGCCGCCGCCGCCGCCGCCGCTGCTGCTGCTGCTGCTGCTGCTGCTGCTGAGAGAGAGAGAGAGAGAGAGAGAGAGAGAGAGGAGAGGGGGACGGAACAACCAAAAAACAGAAGAAGTCGTAGCGGTTTTGGCCTCTTCTTTGCCCCAAACCGCCGGCCAAGAGCGGTTTTCGTTTGAACTGCCGCGGTGGGCCCCCCTCCACGTGGCGCTCCCCCCACCGTCCACGTGGCACTGATTCCGCCCCCCCACGATCCGCCAGCTCAGCAACGGACGGCACGGCACCTTCCCCTTCTTTTTTGCCCATGTCACCTATGTATGTATGTATGTACTGCTGGATGTGCCCATTCTTCTCTTACTAATTCAATTATTTAATCGATCGACTAACGCAAGTATTGCTACTGACGATGACGAACGATAGTGAGTGTGCACACTATCCAAGTCTTTGGAGGAGGATTCAGAATCACTGGTAGTTTGGCATATCTAGTAGGTAAACCCCGCATTTTGCCTGCATTCTCTTGAATTTATCGTATCCAAAGCCGCAATGCTCGCTCGCTACTCCTGCTTGCTTGCTGATCATCTGGGTAGGGGAAAGTTGTCGTGATTGCATTGATCAACTCGAGCCTTCAAAGTGTGTGCATCGTGTGTGTGCTCGGGCAGGATTGATTGCCGAGGTTTCTGGACCATGAGATGAGGAGCAGCACAAATAAACTCGTACACCCCCTTTTTTTACGTTTTCCCCATATTTCAAGACTTCATTATCATAATAACATTTGTTCTTGCGGCAAATGATCAAACCTTTTAATGAAGATCATATCTAAGAGGCCCCCCGATCATCATTGGTTGATTCAGAATCACTAGACGTTATAACAGCCAGCTATTAGATTCCATCCCAATTCTTCACAGGTCAATCGAACATGGGTTATGATATGAGAGACCCCAAATTCAAAATAGTTTCTTTCTTTTGCATGCTAAACATGTAAACTGATGGTAATCAATGGATGCTCGCTCGAACACTCATTAAAGCAAGCAAAACACAACAGCAAAGTGCAAGATTCAGCTGACTTTAGGGGAGAGAGAGAGAGAGAGAGAGAGTCCAACCAAATCGATGGTTAAAGTTCTTCGGAAAAAATGAATCGATTCAACCACCTTTCTTCGATGACGACAACATGCAAAAGGAAAGCCTCCTGACATAAGTTCTACGTCGTTGCTTTAGCAACAACGTGCCTGACGTGCTGGCCAAAGTTGGCCCGGATTTCGACACCCCTACAAGAAAAAAAGAAGAGATTTTTCTTTTAATGCCGACAAATAATTATGTCGGAATCGTTCTCATTCTCTTTTCCATGCAAACAAGACGTGATCGGATCCAGTCAATTTTGTTTTGGTGGTGAAGAAGATTCCTTTCCTTTCTTCCTTCCTTCCTTCCTTCCTTCCTTCCTTCCTTCCTCCTTTCTGTATCAACAACAGCTTGATTAGGCAATGCCAGGGATTCCGTCCATCAAAGGCAACCTCGACAATGTGTGTCCTAAAAGCCGGACATTATCTTCGATTATTACCAAAAGCACACATAACCTAATTAATTTGTCTTCGGTTCCAAACAAATAGATGCTTTCATTAGTGAAAAAACTTCCATACAAAACTGTTAAGGGCATGTGCTTATGTATCCTCAATATTGCAAGAAGCCAAACAGCGTCATAGACTATCTCCTTTCATGCCGCCTTTGCCCTTCTTCACTAGTGCTAGAAGTAGAGTGGTCATAGCAGGAGGCAAAAGTACTTACAATTCATCTATCTACATCGATCAAACGCAGTTGCCCAATGGCACCATGCCTTTTGCTATTTTCCGTAGAAGCACTTTGTTTGTTCTTAAAAGCAGAGGTCTTTATATGCAGATTCTACATGTCGCCAGTAGCACGAGGAATATTGGATGTAGAATTCGCAAATAGCTTAATGCGAGTCTTTATGTAGAAGGATATATGTGAAACCTTAGGGCACTTGAGGAAGCCTTAACAATCTTTTGTAAGGTATTCGGAACCTTGATTAACTGGCATAAATCGGTGATTGGGGATGGATCCAATCCGAACTAGTGTTGTTATCTAGATATGAATATTAATATAACATTATGTAGGTGTTGTCTGGTGTGAATAGAATCAAATAAGGATGACTCATTACACTAATCTGTCAGATCGGTCAAGATGCTCCCACCAGATTAAAAAAGGAATCTGGTATCTCCCCCCTTTTTTGGCGAAAAGGCTGTTTGACGAGAATATATGCTTCGAGAATCTATTCTCTTTTCCTTGATGAGAATCTTATAGTCTTGAGTCTTGATTTATAGAGAAGACAACTAACTGGCAACACTAGTATATAAGACCACACTATAGCAGTATATATAGTAATGGGATTTTGGGAATGTAATAGAGCATGGGTGTATTTTCTGTTTTCGACTTTTTATCATTAGGCATGTTCATCTATCTATCTCTAACATAAGTGTTTCTATCAGTTTGGCTCCATATCACCATAGCCTCTTAGAAGGAGTTTAGCTTGGCCTAAGCTGATTCCTTGTGTTGCCATAGACGTGACAACACAATTTGGTGACCGTGACTGACACGGTCATGCCCCAAGCTATTATGGATGTCAGCCATCAATGATGCGGACAAGCCTTCTCCCTCACGTTGCATCACTAGGGCAGGTTCTCAACGAGCTAGCACGCGAGCTTTTGCGATGGGAATCTCTCATGACATTCAAATGACAACAGAAATGTCGTTTATTCTATTCCAAGCGAGAGACGATGCAAAAGTCTTTAGCGATTCAAACAACGTCTTCCGTGCTAGACGAGGCCGAGCAACTATTTGAGATTCAACAATTGATCAATTCAACGGAGGTAAACCAGAGTGCTAGTATCGGTATTTAATCATCCCACCCCGACTCTCCTATCCACTCTCCTATCCTTCCTCGGCTTCAAGTGCCTAGGACAAATCTTGGTGGTTCTACTCCCGTATTACATGCTTCATCAACATCGATGGAAATAACAATGCCAGTTGCTTGGATGAATCCGTTCACAACTTGGATTATCAACTCTAGTAACCAATCTCCACTCCCCACCTGCATTGAAAGTGACACCATGCCATTGCCTTATCCTCGTTACTAGAGTCACCTTGATGTTGATGAGCATATTCAGCAATTCATCCTCACATGGGGAGAAAACTACTCAACTCAACAGCTAACCCGAAAAGAGGCAAGCCAATTGCAATTAGCCAAGTTCAGGCTGTCCTTGGAAGGAGCAACAGCCCAATGGTTTTCCAAACAACCATTAACTAGCTTCGCCAACTTCGAAAAATTCTACATATAGTTCAAACAACGATTTCATTGGCCGACGACTACTAAGGAGGCCATTCAGGATCTCTATGATGCGCAACAACAAGAACATAATTTGTGAATGAGTTTGAGTTTGTGTTTGGTTTGACCTCTGAAGCTTACTTCCTACTCGTGACCGCCCATTGAAATCTACCCTAAGGAATTCATTCCTGATATCATTACAGGAACCCCTTTGGACTACACTCAAAGCGATCAATTTTGATCAATCTTCGCTCAAAGATGTGATCCTCAAAGCTCTCAAATTTGGGGAAGAAATTCCACATAAACCAACTAAGGTTAGCCCACCTTGGGAGCGAGGTGCTCAACGGGCCTTACAATGTATTTGTTGCAAGGATTCAGGCCACATGACTCTAAATTGTCCATGGAAATGTGATATCTATGATTCGAAGGCCCATTTCATTACTAAGTGTGAATACAACCTCTTATCCAAGGCAGCAATGGTGAACGTTAGTAAGCTTGATACTTCTCTAGAGGATCATGATGAGTCTGAACCGAACAACTTTCACAATGGTTGTCGATGGAACGTTCGGAACCCTTACCGGGGGAATTACTGAAACAACTACCAAGGAGGGGGCCACAATTACAACTCGTGGAATGGCTAGAACAACATTCAACCGGGTAATGGTCCACGTAACCCACATAACTCTCCACAATTCCAACGCCCACCTAGGAACCGTGGTCCGAATGACACTCATGGCCCTCAACATTGTTTTGATTAAAGAGCCACAACACATGGGAATCAACAAGCCACGATAGATATGGTATTAGCCGAGGTGTGTGCTACCATATGAAGCAAAACGGAAACAAAATGGCAAGCACAAGATGAGGTCTCACAAGAAGCTCAAAGTTTAGCAACTAAAGCAAACCATGATCACCAAACCCCTAACCTCTCAGTGGCCGCAACATAAAATCTACCCAACATACAGACATATAATATCCTCTCCAATTGCCAAATCTCCATGTCGCTGGAACAATTGTTGGCACTTGTTCCTCGCTTTCGCAATCAATTGGAACGATTGTTTGATCCAAGTGTGAATTAGGAGTCAAAGACTACCATACAAATTGTTAACTCGACAAATGGACCTATAGTTTTAGACGATAAGTGTCTGACCATTTCAGTATTGATCCAAAGGGAGAAAATTCATGATGTCATCATTGATGGCGGATCAAGAGTAAATGTAATTAGCAAAAGTACTTGTGATTGCCTTCAAATCACAAAATGGGATAAATGTCCTTTATGCTTATGAATGGTAGACACTAGTGTCGTGCATCTTTTAGGTCTCATCAATGATTTGATAATTCATGTGGGTGGCTTTTTCTTTCAGAATTTTCACAGTGGTGCTTGACCTCGCCTCCGATGGAGACTACCCCCTCTTACTTGCCCAACCATGGCTTTGGATATCTCGAATCAAGCAAGACTAGCCAAAAAATAAGTAACACCCGACGTGGCAAAATGAAAGTTTAGCTTCTGACACAATCCCAAGTGAGTATTGCTAAAAGCCATTACAAGGTATTGGGTCGTTTATTGCGACGTAAACACGATGCATTTACGTTGAGGTGTCATGCTGTATGGCACTAGATTTTCGCGTGAGTCGGGTGATGACCACTGGGGTCCTGAACGAGGAGAGGAATAGATTGAAAGAAGAAATAAAGAATGAGAGCAACAAGAATAGCTTGAATGTTTGACTTCAAGAATTTCTCCGAAAAGAATGATAATGATCTGATGATGATCTTCTGAATTGATGACTTGATGATGATCTTCTGAATTCCCGACTTGATTTTCTGATACCAAGTTGATGATGATGGCTTTATCTAGCTATGCTTATATAGCTGGAGAGAACCTATGCATGTCATGCATGCATGTTAGTTGTGCATGCGTGCATGCACACGTGCTATTCTTTTATGAAATGCACAAGAACTCCTTCTATGATATATGGATGTATTTAATCTTATTTATAAGACATTAGTGTAATGAAAAACTCTCAATTTAAAAGCGTGGAGGTACAAGGTTCAAGTCTTGTCCTATGCACGTATAGTACTAGTTTATCAATATGATACCTATCCTCCTATTTTTACTATTTTGACGGGGTGTTCCGTGTACACTATGACAGTCGGCCCCTCCAAACCCGCACATCCTCCGGTATGTGCCGAGTCTAGCCAATCCCCTGCCAATCTAGGATACCTATGGACTACCGTCCTCCATGTTGTAATGTAATATCATCCTCGTCAAACTTCTTGTATTGTTCTTCAATTCTACATGAATGCGCTCATAAAGTTGTGGAAGTAGTTACCACTAGTTGGCATTGATTGATTTGCTTGTTTAGTACAGAGTCGAAACCATCTTCGTTGTTACTATCAAATTTAGCTATTGTACTTTTCTTGGCACTCATCGCTTCCGTTGTTCCCTCATTACGCATCTGATTCTTCGTTTTATTCTCTTGGTTGAGGTCTTTTCCTTCCTCAACTAGTTTTCTGTCAATCGGCTCTGCATTTTCTTCAGATAATTCTTTCTTCGTACCTTCTTGTCCAATTGAATTTAGTTGGGTAGGTTCCGCCAAAACCAGATTTCTCTTCAAAAGAGACGAGTTTTGACGATCTTCCTCCAAGCTCTTCCGTTGTTGTTGTTGTTGTGATGATGGTGGTTGTTCTACTGGTAATTAATTTTGTTGTGGTGATTCTTGTTGTTGAGCTCTTTCCTCAAGCAGTTGCTTCAGATCAGTTGGTGGCCGCTCGATGGTGGAAATTGCAACCTCACATGTTGGCCCACGTTGATCTAGTTGTTTCTACTTTTCTTCAACAGAAACTTCTCACTGTCGGCACAATGTATAGGTAATTGTATATTCTCTCTCCTCAAACATCTTTTGCAGATCTGTCCATTGCTCGATATCTGATGTGAGCTTAGACGTCGGTACCTTCGTCTTCCGACCATTTCGGCTCTCAGGTATGCGTGATGATTCAACCTCGTTCTCCATGTGTCGTCTTTCCTCGTCCAGGAACAGATCCTAAAGCTGGCACAAAGCTTGTACACTTGTATGGTCCACCAGGCACTCCCATCTCGTCGTTTCTCGTACCTCATCCGCGTTGCTCTAGATTTCGCTTACGCCAGTCTCCTTCACGGTCTCCAGTATTTGAAGCCAAAAAGAAGTTTTTGTTGTGAACTCACCTACATGTATTCCTACTATGGTGGCGTTGTTATTTCTTGTCACGATTTCTTCTTCCAAAATTTTCTTCAAACCACTCTTTTGGTAGTTTGTCCGTAGTGGCTTTCGAGAATCCATAGAATGGATGCGGTTACCTTCGTAGTAAATGAGGCCACGACATAAAGCCTCTTTATACTCGTCGCACCTCCTCCAGTCGTGCGTGGCGTCGTCGCACCAAATGCAATGCCGGTGTCATGAATATTAGAACTTGGAGTACTCGAACTTGTATCATTTTTGTTCAAACTCGAACCTAGGCCTTTGAGTCTTGCTCAAACTCGAACCTAGGTCCTTGTTTTTAAGACCGAGTATGATGTATGAGAGTGAGTTGGCATGCTGGACCAAGTATATGAGACTAAGTATGAGAAAGACTTAGTCTTATGCTGGAA
>JBBBWG010016667.1:0-15000 GCA_037176905.1 Azolla pinnata
TTCCCTACATGATTACTAAGTAGCACATTCTTTCTATGGTATGAATACCACCATAACAATCTGGAACACCAGTGATTTTGTAGCTCATTCTTTTTATAGTCTGCATTCCATAACAATCTGGAACAACCCTGTTGTTTCTGAGAAGGATAGCACCATTGCTAATTAATGCATATTCTTTCCAAGCAATGGTGATAGTGCCTGTGTCAAAGTCCCGGAAACATTCTGAATTGACCTTAAACACGTCAAACAGCTAACTTACTGCCAAAATACCCTCAACCAGCTAAATTACCACCAAAAAATGTCATGACTGTGGGCAGTACTGAATGGAAGTGACTAATGAATGATTATGGATAATAAGTAGCGATTAAGTGAAATTGACGAAGAGGCTTCTAAATTAAAACTACTGACACTTGAACATGTTGTACTATTAATGAGATTCAATCTCCACAGCAGTTTTCCAATCCTCTTTCCAGTGGAGTATTAACTAGCGCCAAAGAGACTAGTGAGGAGTTTTATGACCCTTTAAGATCACAGTAGCCTTCGCTTTCGATACACAACTCCCATGCCCTTCTAGCATATACATGTCCACATTGCATTCTTGTGTGCACACTGTAAACGAAAAGCTTATCACGGAATGTGTAAGGGATTTGCAGACTATGTAAGGGATATGGATGGTTAGTGAGCTCATGATTGAAAAGGGAATCAGTCAGGGTGTTTCAGATTTATGCTAATACTTTGGGAACATTACTTGATTAAGCGAAGAATCATATCCTAAGGTAATGTATTGCAATGCCATCGGAAGATGTTTTGGTCCAAACCTCACCAAAAGAAGCGCCGTTTGTCTAGTCATAGCATGGTCTAACATGAAGATAACTCAGATGCCATTATTCATCATCCACAATTATCTGAATGTAAAACATTTATGGTTACACCATGGGTGTTCTGAGATCATGCATGCATGTTTCAATTGCACAAGGGGCCTTGAGAGACTTGTTACCATAATTTCAACTTACAAGGGGGCACAAGGAACAAGCTTATTTTTAAGTTCTACGGTTGTGTCTCCAAACACTAGACACTTTTTGCAAATGGGCAACCCTTTGAACACGCGAATCTATCCAACAAAAGCTTAAATTTTGCTACTGATTGCGATCCTACCAAAACTTCATATGCATTTACATATGGGATAGAAAAATCGATGTTGAGATTTGATGCAAGAATGATCCATGGGGAATGAAGAACGTATCAGAAACCCCTGACGAATATTTGTTAAATTCTAGAGGGGAGGATGCATCTACATACAAAGATACTACTAAATGCTTTACTGTATTGGTTCACAGAATGTTGAGATATTAAACAAATACATACGAGGCTCTAGAATGCGCACCAAACAGAGCAAAAAAGCAAAATGCATGGAGTCGTGGATGGAAAACATGAAACAAATATAACAAGCACATCTACCCTAGGAATGTCTGCAATGCAGTACAATGTCACCAGATCATTACCATGAATGAGATTTATGAACATATCTCACCAGTTTAAAACCTCGTTCAGTTCATCACCATATGTTGTTAACCTTCCGAAACGTAAACGAGTTTGCCTGGTTTCAGGCAGAGTTACATGGCTCACACCTTCAATCTTTCTTGTTACATGAACATCTGCAGCTACACAAGAGTCTTGAACCTTACCAAAATGCATTCAAAGCTCCAAGAAAATCATATGGATCTCTCTTCAGATTCCAAATGAAAACCTTTCTGCAACAGAAACAACGCTTTCAAGGCCTAATCTTACATGAAGATGACACATCTCGTCAAAAGTACTCATTATTCAAAAATCTCCAAATAGAATGGAGGCTTCTTTTTTCAAGTGATAATAACTCTGAAGCAAGACCCTTTCAGGCATTCGTGAACGACAATGTTTGACCAGCTCAATCTGTCTATTAATATTTGCAGCATGCTCGAGAACAAGTCTTGTTGTCTTCGATACAAACATTACCATGTTTTTAAGTGTCATCCAATGATGTCTTCGTAATGCTAGCCTCCAGTTCTTCCAATTCCGCAATATCCAGCTCATCGTCATCGTCAAAAATTTCTTCATCCTCGTCAAATTCAAGTTGACCTCCTTGTGATGTACTGGGACCTTCATCCTACAAAATTTCACTCTCCATCAAATGTTTAATTATTAAGTTTTAAACCTGATATTGAGCACAGACATGGCTAAAAAATACACCAGATGCAATAAGAAATGTAGAAAAATAGGTTGATGATATATAATATTATGCTCTATCCTAAAATGCATTTGTAAACAATGAGTTTCCAGTGGCATGATCAATTGCAATCTAAAGTTTCAAAGCTTTCGCCTACCGTACTCATTTTCTTTATTTCAAGTTTCTTTTCCTTCTATCGACAGCAATAAACTCCCTTTATAAGCAGTAAGTTTATTTAGGTAACCCATTTCATCTGATTCCCATTGAAGAGAAATGGGTATAAAGTTACAAGGATGAAACAGTCCAGACTGCAGAGAGATATTCCTTATGAAGCAGAATCACCCATAGTAGCAATTATGTATTTGATGAGGGCAAACATGTAGCAAGTTCATATATTTCAAACAAAGGATTCCCATATTCTGCTAATAAGCAACACTAAGAAATATGGGACATTTGAAATTTATTGTCCTTTGAAGTTGGAAGCCTATAAAAATATCTGTAC
This sequence comes from Azolla pinnata, assembly GCA_037176905.1. Classification (NCBI taxonomy): domain Eukaryota; kingdom Viridiplantae; phylum Streptophyta; class Polypodiopsida; order Salviniales; family Salviniaceae; genus Azolla; species Azolla pinnata. The sequence continues at coordinate 2,706 of JBBBWG010016667.1, forward strand.
TTTTTGTAAAAGTGGAAACAAACAGTATCACACTGTGATTGAATGTTTCCCACCTTCAGACATATAGAACATGCTTAGCCCACACCCCTGCACTTCTTCTGTAATCAAGCTTATACTAGTGGTCAGGCTTGTCCACTACTATACACCGAACCAGGGTTTGAATTCCACTTATATCACTTTTGAACTATGGCATTCCTATCACTAGGTACCTCCACAGAACGGACTCGTGACCTCTTGGTTCCACTGAGCAACCTCCACGATTGGGCTACACCTCATTTTGGTACTATGCACTCCTTTACCTCTCACATGCAATATGCACTCTCAGTTGGATTCTTGACAACTGTGCATGTCAGGCCCAAAGAAGTTGATGAGTGTGTAAGTATCACATTCTGCTTCAATATTCCATCTTCAGGATAGAACTTGATCTGAACATGTCAGCCCCAAAGACGTCCATGGGTGTGAAGTGTGATATTGTAATCCGATACTCCACCTATTCTACATAGAAGTTGATTCCTCTATCATGCACGCTTGCAACATTAAACAGCAAAATGAGCTTTGGCATTCCTTCTAACATCACACAGCTTGTGAAGTGTTGGACTTTGGTTCTATTGTGAGAGAGAAGGATCTGCTACAATTATGGGGCAATCCAGCTGTCTCTAGCATTCCGAAACTAATTATTTTAGTTTTAGAGGGGTGATTTATTTCCTACAGGAAAGACTTCATAAAAAATCTTCAGCAACTACAAAGTCCAAGAGAGCACAAGGCCATCCAAAGGAGTGAGGCAAATTGGTTGGGCACTGACTAAAGAGTTATTGTATGGCGAAGAGGTTTGTGAGGATCAACCTCCATTTTGCGTTATCCACTATCCTAATAAGCAGATGACAGCAAACCCTGAGTATTCAGGTCCGGTAGAGGATACATTGACAGTGACCCCTACAAGTTAATACAACTCACACAGTTAAGTGATTGTAATGTGAAACAGGAATAGTAAAAGGTTTTACTAACCCTTCAAGCATGATCCCATGTGGATATATAGATTTATTTTACACAAGTCATATATCTTCATGCTCTAATACTTGTAGATTATGGTGTGCATCTCAACTGTCTTTCATGTGACTAATTAACAACAAAATGCAGTGCAACAGATTGAGAACGAAAACCTTCGTATTTTGCACGGAAGTTGGTACTGCTGCTTCTTGCTGGTCTTCTTCATCTCTCTGATATTCTTCATAGGCTTCAGCATCATCTACAAACAAACTTGCATCTGATGCAAAGAGCTCTCGTCCACTGATTAAACCAAGCACTTACGTTACCAGTTATCTTTGTAATATAACTATGAATATTGGTAACATGGGTACCTAAACCCATGTGCATAAGACATAAATAGAGAATTTATTCAATGAACAATGAACTACCTCATACGATCATTCTTCACCCGTTCTGCCTGTTTTGCAGCAAGTTGTGCCTCCTTTTCCAACATTTTCTTCTTTTTCCATTCTTCAAAGAGTGCTGTTGTCATAGGTGTTGAGGTTTTCACCATAGATCTCTACAAAATATAACCAATCAACTTATTTTTGAGTATTTATAGGCAAAATGTTTAAGAAAGAGGACATTATTGAGCCTATTTTAGCTCCACAATGCATACTTGATTCTCTATGTCTTCCTCAATTGATATTTTCTCTACTTCTTCTTCCAACAGTGCCTTCATTTGAGATTTAAGAACATATCCTTGTGGTAAAGCATGTCGATAATGGCAATCCTTTCCCCCATTTGGGCAAACCCAGAACCAACCATATTGTTTCTTCTCCACAGCTTCAAGGAAGAATTTACAGACCTGCTCAGAGATGTAAAATGTACAAAAAGAACAAAATTCAAACAAGCCAACATACATGATTAGCTCAGGTTGGACACAACATTCAGACAGGAGCTTCAGAAAAGTTAGTTTTCGAACACAAGCTAAAGCATTTGAACAGCCTCTCAAATAATCCGAGGAGTACTTGTTCCTCGGTAAGAAACCCAACTGTCCAACCTGTTCAATAGTTGCTCACATAACCAAGCATGGAGGTAAACCAATCACATAATCCATCATTACGCTACGAACCAAAAATGTTTTCCAAACCATGAAAATACAAGCACGTTTCCTTAGTGCACTATTAAGAATCTAACGGATGCTTGCAATGCGATCTGGCCAATGTGGAACCTAATACTATGTGAGGAAAAAATGTCAAATGCATACTCATGAACCGCAATAAAATGAAAATCGCGCATGTAAAAATATTTAATGCATGCTCTAAACTTGGCCAACCCTATTTGAAACGACATGTGATATACTTCTCTCAAACAGATAAAAAAATATGAAAAAAATACTAATAGCTTGTCAAAGATCAGTACTATTTCAGTTGGCTTATTTTGAATATATTCCTGCCCTTTCGACTCCACGACCTTCTCCAAAGTTTCTTGATCCCAGTCCTCCATGGTGGCTGCAGAAAGCATAATGCAAAGATCCAGGTTATTAAATAGAACAATATGGCAGATGTGATACATAATGATACAACCTAGTCTCACCATCCCTCTTGTCACTGTACAAGTCAATCTTTTCACCCTTCCTTTCAACATTTAGATCATGTGAATATTTGCACTTAAACCCTTTCGCGCATTGACCTCGCCGATAGAATTCGCAAACAACAGACTTGGGATCAACACCTACAGATTTGCAGCAGAATTATCTATAACGATCACTGTATGAAAATCTAAGAGCTAGATAATGAGGAAAATATGAGCAAACCAAAATTACATCTAAAAGCATACCAACTGGCACTTTAGGCTGACTGATGGCAACTTTGAAAAGCTCATTCAGCTCTTTATCCCTTTGGAGTTCCTCCTCTTTCTTTTTCTGCATGAAAACAAATTCACTCTTTAAGAAAGAAGCATGAGATGTACAGATTCTTATTTTACTTTGGTGCACACTGTTTTATCGTAAGTCCTTAGTCAAGGAGATCTCACCAGTTTGAAGTGCAACGAGAGAACGTTAAATTTCAAATGCTTCATGAGACATGTTTTTCTGGGTCTGGCACTCTTTCTTCTGCCCTCACTTCACATCTTCTCCATATATTCTTACTAAAGGAAAAAGTTAAACGTTTTTAAATGTATAAACCAAGGCATTACCATCAATTTTCTGCATCAGCTTCAGTTTCACAGAATAGGCAAGTAAAAGAAGCGCACACAATCCATCCACAGGAGAAGATCTTTTGCTTCACACCTTTTCTGAATCTTTAGTTCCGCTAGAGAAAAAATTTTCTTAACATAAGCAAAACCAGAGGCATGGAATCGCTTATCTACAGGTTTCTCGTAGTAAAGCCTTGGAAGAATCATATAAATAAAGCCTAGGGAGAAATCGTAGACTTTCTAAAGAAACAACTTCTTGAACGGCATAGATTGACATTTGGAACAAAAAGTCCCTTAAAAAAACTGCCATCACACATAAATACTCTCATTTTCTGAGAATGGACGAGGAAAGAGAACATCTAATTGCAGTTTTCTCTGTACTTTCTGAAGAATCAGTGTTTTACTAGATGCAAATAATAAACACGTATAAACATTGACACAATTTCTCTTCATCTCGAATAAAACGGATTACTTTCTTTACAAAAATTGGCCAAAATAACGATTCCAATGAATTTATTCCTAGATTCTCAGGAAACAAAAGAGCATTTTTTCTGCTTTTAACACTAAACCTAAAAATTTCCACCTGCGCCTCAATTTCTGAAATGAATTGTTCATTGTGAATCTTGTATAGTTACTGAAGAATAAACAGGATTTTTTTTATAAAATACATCAGCTCGTCCGTGGAAAATCCTCCCATTTCCTGGAGTAAATACCATCATTAATTTACCGCAACAGAAAAACAAAGAATGTCTCCCTTGAAACAAAGAATTTTAGAATATCTCCCTTGCAAAACATTTGTAAAGTAGTGAGCAAAACAGTAACTATCTCCTTTTTTTTCCTTACAACAACGAGCAAATAGTTAAAGAAAATAGACGAACGAACCTTTGCTGCAGCTTTGGGATCGTCTTCGATTTTCTTGGGCCGAGGTTGAGCAGACTGCTGCAAGCTCTGCACGTATTTCTGGACGTTTTTGCTCTTGTTCTTGTTCTTCAGGCCGAAGGTTTTATCTTCCACGATTTTCTGCTTCTTGGCGGCATCAGCCTTGGCCTTCTCCTTGGCCGCAGGGTTGGCCTTCGGAGGCATGGCGGTGGAGCCGACGATCCACAACAAACGCAAAATGAATCCTTCTGAGTCTGTCTTCTTCTTCTTCTTCTTCTTCTTCTTCTTCTTCTTCTTCTTTCTTCGTCTGATCCGCAAGCAGAGAGTTTTTTTAATCGGTATTTTTATTGTTATTATTTTTGTATATTTCTCTTATTTACCTCTCATTTTCCCTTATTTATTTTTACCCTCTCGTTTCTTAATAATTTTATTGTTGTGATTTTTTCATTTTCCCTTATTTACCTCTCATTTTCCCTTATATTTAACTGGCATTTTGCTTAATACTACATTAAACACGAGAGGCGTATGTTATGAATCCTTCTTGGTCTCGATCCTACGCTAACATGGCCTCTTATTGGCTTCATTCGATCCGTTCCAACAGTTGCTACTAAGATCCAATCTGGTTGATGGTCTCGATCGCTTTGATCGTTCGATGTTTAGGTTCCATGTCGAGTTCTAGTGTTGGTCCTCGCCAATCGTTAAGGCGTCGATTCGATGTCCAAAATGGTGTTTCGATCGATCTGTGTTAGGTTCCGCGTCGAGTTCCAGTGTTGGTTCTTGCCGTTTGTTGAGGTGTCAATTCCATGTCGAGTTCTAGTGTTGGTCCTTGCCAATTGTCAAGGTGTCGGTTCGATGTCCAAAATGGTGCTTCGATCGATTTGTGTTAGGTTCCACGTCGAGTTCCGGTGTTGGTTTCTTGCCATTTGTTAAGGTGTCGAATTTCATTGTCGAGGTCGGGCACTTCACTGTAAGAATATGCCATTGTTGATGTTTCCCAACTCGTGGGAATTTCGGCCGTGTTCATGTCGACGTGTACAAGTCTTGCTATATATACAGGACACATGGGTTATTGTGATCATCTTGTCACAAAATGTACAGGAGATTTATGCATTTGATTCGTTTTCTTCTTGTTTCCATGGTATATATCTTTGTTATTAGTTATAAACGGTTATCTACAAACTAATTTGTTGTTCACTTCGATTAGTTATAAAGAGCATAACTGTTTACAAACATCATCATCCTTGTAATTGTTTTCGTTTATAATTAGCCTCATACTCCGAAGGAAGAATGCGATATTCAGAGTTGGACCTGATGGGACAAGTTCCGCAAGCTCTCCATGTCCACGATTTTCGATCAGCAGCAAGTCGACACTATCCATTCGACGATGGTTTTGGAGCCCTTCTCACGGCCCCATCGCAGAACACGCGTTGCTACGATAAAAATTCTACTTCTACACCTCAGATATTATCATGTGTAATTTCCTAACATGGAGGACTTGAACTCTGCTTCAGCACAAGAACATACAGTATTGGAATGTTCTTTTTTTTCAAAATTTATCTTTTGACTTATAAATGGAGGGGCATCTTGGGAAATACGGAAAGTTTGCTCCTTCTGCAACTTTGAATTATGCTAATATACGGAAGCTTGCTGCTGCTTCGAAGTCCTGCTTTCGTTCCTGCTTTCGCTTCCGTCTGTGTTTCGATTCTGATCGCACTTCGTCAGACATTGATTCAGATCTACAAAGAGAAAGAAGAAGACAACAGAAAATGGCAATGAGATTTTCCACTTCCTCTTCACCGTCGATGCTTCTTTTCATTTTCGGTACCTTCTCCATATTTTCTCAGTCCTTCGGCACGGATCATCGTCAAGTTCTACCTGGTAGATCGGACAAATCCTCCTCTTCCTCCGAAGCCTATGCCACTCTTCTGTATGGAGACGAATTCGCTCTTGGAGTGAGAGTTCTTGGGAAGTCCTTGCGAGATACAGGAACTAGCAAGGACATGGTTGCTCTTGTTTTGCAAGGTGTTTCAGAAAAGGTCACCCGTCTTCTGCAGGTGACTGCTGCTTACGACTTCTATTCCTCATCCTGAACGATAAAAAATCCGAATTTGTTTTTTAAATCTCTATTTGCTTCATATTGTTCGTGGAATGATGAAAAAAAAATCTGAATCTATAAAATGAGCTGAATTTGTTCTCCTATAAAATGAGCTGAATTTGTTCTCCTATAAAATGAGCTGAATTTGTTCTCCTATAAAATGAGCTGAATTCGTTCTTTCTATCTTTTATGAAATGCTACAAGAGTAAGGTGAATTACGAGATATCCAAAAGAGTAGATGAATATTGGAGGAAACGTATATACTTTTGGTTTGTGAAAAATAGGAGTTTACAGAGTAAGATTTTTCAAGGACATCGATGCATGCTGAATAACGAGAAACTGTGAGAGAATACCACAAACGTTTATTGGCGTTCAATGGAAAATTCATATGCATAAACTACTTAAAATTACGCATGAAAAAAACTATGGAAATCATGAGAACGGACCACAACTTTATAGATATCTGTTAGGACATTTATGCATGAAAGAAACTACAGCATATTCCATGCATGTAAAATAGCACCAATAAATAGCAAGATACCACTAAGTTATAGGAGTTTAGAAGCACATCTATATAGTTCCACATAATTCATTTTGTACCTGCCAAATTTTAAATTAAAAAGTTAAACAATGCAACAATGTCTTATGCTTTTGGCTGCAGAATTTGTTAAAGAACCTACATTGCTAGAACTCTTTCAAGGAGGGATCCTGTTTTTGCCTTCATACATTCTTTCATTTTGATCACGTTTCTACCTTCAAATTTCATTAAATAAATCTATTTAAACTTTCCCCCTTTCAATCATGGCAGAGCAGGCAGATGGGTGGATCATCGAAAAAATTGATTTGTTAGCAAATCCAAATATCCACCGGCCTAAGCGTTTTTGGGGTGTTTACACTAAGCTGAAAATTTTCAACATGACAAATTATAAGAAAGGTAAGCGATAGATTATTCATTCTGTTACCTGACATTGAACAAGAATTTAGGTTTAATATGAATGTCAATCCAATGCAGTTGTGTATCTCGATGCTGACACTGTGGTACGAAGGAGTATAGAGGATCTTTTCTTATGTGAGAAATTCTGTGCAAATCTGAAGCACTCTGAGCGACTTAATTCAGGAGTAATGGTTGTGGAACCATCAACAGAGCTTTTTGAAGATATGATGACTAAAGTGGATACTCTACCTTCATATACTGGAGGTTACTTTCTAAACATATGTTTAACTTCACCCAGATTCTTCCAGATTCTGAAATTTCTCGAGTGCAGGGGATCAAGGATTCCTGAATTCGTATTATTCAGGATTTCCAAATGCACATCTTTTTAATCCTGTTCTGTCTGAAGAAGAGAGGCATGTAAGACAGCCACCGACAATGGAGAGACTCTCAACTCTCTACAATGCTGATGTTGGTCTCTACATGCTTGCAAACAAGGTAAGTTACTCCATTTTTATACATTTGTAAATAATTTTTAGTTTAAGGAGTTTACAAGCATGCTTCATTCTCATTGGTTATGTAGCAGTTCCTCAAACCTGTAGTATGCATCAGGTTTTGTGGATCATTTTGCTACTTACTTGTAGGTTAAGACTATTTAGAAGCATCTTTTCTGTATGTAATTGTGTCAGGAACACAGTATTTATACAATAGAGGAATACGAAATGGGATATATTCATAGATCATATTGACTTTGAGCTTTTTGGAAGGAGAAGGATGAAGCTCCTGAACAACCAAGGAATCACTAGTATTGGTAGGGCCATCAACACTTGACATGAATGGTTCTAAAATGGCGGATTAACCAAATACATGTTCGTGTTACAAAAATCCATCTGCCTAATGGCTTCTATAACAATGGTTACTATAGTCCTGGACTTGTAGCTTCTGTGGTCACACACTGCCTAGGAGCTGAGGAGACGGTGGATCAAATATCCCAAGAGCCTGAAGTCATATAACCTTTAGAAGGATTTGAGAATTTGCTCTTTAAGAAAACCAATAAAAGCGATGGCTGATAGAATATATAAGTAGAGAAAAATAATTTTAAATGTGATGTATGGTCAATGATTTCATAAGTTGCTCGAATATTCAAGATTGCTGAAAATTTGTGAGGAATAGGAAATGTCCTGGTGCAGCCTTGGATGTATGCCGTATTTTTGCGCAACATCTATTATTATTTTTGACTTCTTATCAAAATTTCATTGTTCAGTATTTTATCAGATATGTGCAATGTATCTGAAAAGCATTGTGTTCATATGCATGGCATTTTGTGTGGATATTCAGTTTTTCATTTATATAGGAATTTATGTTTTGTTGCCTATGAACCTGTTTTTGGAACAGTGGATGGTTAATGAGACTGAGCTACGTGTAATTCATTATACACTTGGTCCACTTAAACCTTGGGATTGGTGGACAGCATGGCTTTTGGAACCAGTTCACTTCTGGCAGGTACTGTTCGAGGAAATAATGATCTTGGTCTGTTCTTATCTTGGCTATTCATATTTTTTACTTCAGTTTTAAATTTTCTCTTACAATCTTAGGATGTCCGTGCCACCTTGGAAGAATCATTGCCAGGAACAAGTGGTGGTCGAGAGTCTCGTGTTCAATTCTTTGTATGGGTTTTGGCTATAGGCCCATTACTGGTTGTACTCTTCCTTTGCCGGAACTGTCTTTTCCAGGTAAATCATCTCATATTGGTTTCCTGTTGAATATTGAAATTCGGAATATGTAGTGTTGCTTATTGCTGTTGACGTTTTGTTTTATTATTTCATGTTTACAGTGGCAGAAGCACCTGCCGTGGAATGAATTATTGTTTCGCTTTACTAGGAACTTTGGGTATAAGTATAGAGCAGGGAATATCTTGCCATATTACTCTACTCCCAGTGTCTCTACGCCTCACATGTTGGATTTGCAGGTCAAACTTCAAATATCCATGAATAAATAGATATGAAGGATTTGATTAAACTTCTGTCCTTAAAATTTGAACTTACTAACAAACTATCATCACATCTTCTGTATCATGATAATAGTACAGCAAACACTACCAGTAGGTTAATGTTCCTCAACAGCATGATTGGTGTTCCCCCTTCAGGCATGCATGTCAAAATACCTTCATCATTAACCATGTTTCCGAAGCTTGATGGAATTTTTTTGTTGATTCATTCTCTCGATACATCGAAACTTACCACCAATCTGATGTAACATAATCATAAGCAATGGATTGTGCAGTCATGCACATGAAGTTAATTTGATTTTACAGGTTGCTCATGAGAGGACACTTTTTTCCTGTGTTAGGGAGATGCTTTTCATGCATCTATTTTTCATAGTCGGCAGACATTGAATCGAACACTCCCCAACCATTCTGTAAATCATGCTGTCATCTGTGAACACCATATTATTGCTAATGAAGCCTCAGTCACTATCGTTGCTGCATTCAACGAAGGTGTTGATGTAGCACATCATCACATGTGGCTCCTCCCAGCAGCTCTGTAACTTCTCCATCTTTGGAGTTCTTATCATATGTATACAATACTATCCTTCAAGTATTTCTTATCTCTTTCACGATCCTTATCCCTTAGTAGATTGAGTGCGCCATCATTGGGCTAGGTGTGACGCTGCCTCCATCTCTATCCCTGTACCAAACTGTCCACCATATTTGATGTGATTAGGACATCAAGTAATAACAACTTATTTGATGTTCTTGAAGCTGGAGTGGTGACAACAACTCTCCCAATCTCTAATGCAGATTATCCCTGTATTATTCTATCTTTTGGTGCTCTCTTTTTTGCACTGTTAAAGGGAATCAAATGTATAGTGTAAGCATCACTATCCCCATTGGCCTTCCCATGTAAGCAAATGCTGTTGATTTTCTCTGTAGCCCAAACCTACTAATAAAGCATGGGTATTCTAATACTTGATTATTGCACATTATATATACAATTTTGTTGTTAGGATTGGGTTCCTACTATTCTTAATTGAGTTATTTTCACTTGTAGTGTACAAATTTCATGATTGGATTGATCTCAAGCAATGGGAAATTACCAGCATATCTCGGGGCAATTTCTGTTGCAGCATGCTTTAGTTTTGCAGGAATATCTTTTGGAGCAGCATTCTTTCTCATACCACGACAGGTAAATGTCCTCTTTACATGGAAGAATAGCATAGTATGAACATTCTGAAAGCATAATTCACCCTCATATGAAATTTAGAAGCATAGTACCTGGAGTAATGAACTACCTCTGGATATGTTTTAATTTGTTCTCACATTAACTATTTTGAATGACTTATGAAGGAATATGCGTGCATTGAATAATATGGCTTTGACTTTTCATCACTTTATCTCATGTAAATTTTTGTAGGTCATGCCTTTGACAGGACTTCTGCTTCTATACGAATGGACTTTCTTCCTTTTTACCTTGTTATGTGGGTGGTATCTGGATGCCATCTACACATGGGGAAAGATGACGCAGGCATCATTGATTACAGCAAATGGTCTATTCCAATATGGTCCAGCCAAAGGTGTTTCATTTTATTGCCCTTTCCTCCTCAGTCTCATTATCAGGATATTGAGGAAATACTGCATGTGCTGTTATTTAATCTGTTATATCAATTTATAGCACCCTTGAAATAAGTTTTTGTTTCTATCATTATCCAGGCAATAGACACTCAGCCTCCTGGGATAATCAGACAGTAGTCTATTCTGCTGGTGCAGCAAGCCTGGCAATTCTTGCACCATGTTTGCCTGTATTATTCGGAGTAACTTCTCTTTTTGCTCGGTAAGGGTGTCGATGAAGCTGGTATGGTAGTATGTGTAGTATATACAGAGATGTATGGTTAGCTAGGTAGATACAGATATAGTAGTAGAGAGATAGAAGGGCTTTCGTTATTACTATGATCTGGAGAGCATGGATATCATTAGTGCTTACGTGGATATTCTTTTTTCCTCATTCTAAGTAATGTCGCTTTCATTTTGGGACTGTTCTGTAATGTAAACTTTCAACATAAGAAAACCACTTTGGTCACTTAACGCACTTGCATTTTGTTGCAACTCTGAGGTGACGAAGCTTTTTATTTCCTACAGGCTTGGCTTGATGATTGGAGGAGCTATGGTATTGGTTTCCTTTCTGACATATGCATCACAACAACTTACAGTTCGGTGGTTTCTCTTTGGGCGAGAATCTGTAAGTCGAGGTCATCACTTTGCACTAGATCCTGCTAGCTTATGATACTTAAATATTTGTTGACAAATTTGAGAGTACCATGTAGATATTAATGGTTTCTGTACATCGCATGACTGAGAAGGAAACCTATATATAGAGTGTGAGCATGAGCTATTCTTTTGTATACGTGACTGAGGCCTGTCTACGTTTTTCTTGTTTATATGGGACATAATTGAAGGTCTGAATGGAGCAAAAATTTAAGATACTCTCTTTGTAGTTTGAAAAAACTCGTATTTTTTGGGGTGACTAAGTTCTTAGGCTGCCTCTATTTTTTCGGCGTTTGTAATATATTATGCAATGATACTGAAAATTTCTTGCTCAAATTGGTTGAAAAGGCTAACTACTGCTCAGATACAAATTGACCAACGCCTTGGAAACCAATGTTATGTATTTGCAATGTTAATTGAGCCTACATGTGAAGAACAGGGCATTCACTTTAAAGAGGCAGTAATCACTACGTGTGAAGAAGAATATCTAATACGGATTAAAGAGGGGACATTTAAGAGAATCATATGAATTCATGAAGCTTATAAGGTTCAGGATTCATGAAGCTTATAAGGTTCAGGTAAATTATGTTGGGTACTAAACCTTTACTGTTCATGACATTTAGTGCACATATTCACATCTCCTGGGGCATGTGTGACAGGATGTTTTGCCGAAAGCTCAGTGGTAATACTGTACATGATGTGATCTTTAATAGGTGTCCAGTTCGACCTAAATGGATCAGCATCAACGGGAATGGTAGTAGCCTTTTGTGTGATACATACACCTAGCATGCGCACAAATCATTCATGCAAGTTCCAATAATTTTCTTTCAGTATTATCACCTGATTAGGAGGAGTTCAAGCTTCACAGCTGCGGACAGATCTGGTAATGCATGTTTTTCTGGGCATTTAGTTTCATTCCATGTGCTCCGAATTCATCTATGTTGTCAAGCCTTTGCTAAAGAAA